>JBBMOC010000026.1:308442-393572 GCA_037975185.1 Centropyge bicolor
GTGTGTTCACTGTTCACAAAAACAGATCAATGTGTCCTCAGACTCCCATTTCCCAGTCAAGTACAAAGAGACACAATCAGCTGATACAAATAAGGAAGAGGGAGCAGAGAGAAGACAAGAGAAGAGAAGATAGGCCTCTCTTCTCATCCTTCACTCCTAAATCAAATCACTGAGATCTCGCAGCTTCAGCACAACCCTGACATGCTTTGTCAACCTTGTATGTTTTAGTGCACACGTGTATTGTTTTTTAAGGCCTCATGTGTTGCACTGCACTGTGGTTGCTTATGTAATGTGCATTCACAGGGTCACAGACACACACACACACATTTGCTCATCTCACCAGAGGTCAACTGAAACACAACACAAGGTGAGTCAACCACTTTGCAGTGGCGCATACATCACAGGTTATTTTCAGATGGGAGAGGGACCAGGAGGGACATTCACATGGACGATGCATCGAAGGGCCACTCAGGGAACAAACACACACACACAAACACACACAGGTAATAATTCATTGTCCGCACACACAGAGACATCAACGTAACTCAATTCAGTTACATAAGCCACACAAGAGTTTGGCCACATTTGTGAGATCTTCTGCTTCATTTGTGTACATTTATATCATAACTGCTAACAACAACATTAACCATATGTTAGACCTACTTCAATCCCTAACTTAAAGGTCAAATTCGTGCCTGTAAAAAAAAGCAAACACCAGCTAAACATTCTCATCTTTCCTGATGCACGACGACTGAGGAAATTAATTTGCAAACGCACACTTCCTGCCGTGCGCAAAAGACAAAGCACTCATAATTAAGCATAATTACAACCTGATGTCATGTGGCGTTTAATCTCACTTTCTACTCAATTTATCTTTTTTTGTGTGTGTTGTTTGCCTCGAGAAAGAAGTCAACATCCTCATCTGGTACAGAGAGGAGCAGAGGAAGAAAGAGAATTAGACAGAAAGAGAGTGGGACAGTCAACCACTATAGGATGAGGTGAGTGTGAGCGATGAACAGAGAAGAGGGAAGAGTGGCATGAGGAGGCTAAAGTGGGGCAAAGAGGAGTGAGGACAGCGACAAAACAGCTCAAAGAGGAGAGCGAGGTGAAGCTACCAGGGAGAGAAAGCAACAGAACAAGACAGACAGAGAGAGAGAGAGGCAATAGTAGACCGTGTTCATGCAGAAAAGCAAAGATATAAATAAAGTGACTGATAGAAGTAAGAGTGTGTGCTTCTGTGTGTTCAAGCGTATGTGTGTGTTTGTTTGTGTCCTGGCTCGACTCCCGGGAGCAGAGCAGAGACTTTTATGCTGCCAAAGTTTCACTGCCACCATGCCAGGGTCAATGCAGGCACACACACACACAAAAACCAGGGCATGGCATTGGATTAGCCACCAATCAAGAGACAGAAATAGGGAAATAGACAGAGAGAGGGAAGAGAGAGAAAGAGGGATGAATGACAGTAAGAGTAAAGGGAAAGGGAAAGAGTGAGAAGTGCAGGTATAGGTGAAGAAAAAAATAGAGATAAGAGAGTGGAAAGAGGGGGAGAGAGAGAGAGAGAGAGCGAGAGAGAGAGAAAGGGAGAAGGAGAGGGAGAGAGAGAGAGAGGGGAGGGAGGATCACTGGGCTCCGCGAGCATGCGAGGATCAGCAGCAACAGAATGAGACGGAGAGAGAGATAGAGAGCGGTGAAGAGTCTGAGGAGAGAACCACTGAGGAGGAGGATCAGAGATGAGAGGGAGACACCGGGAACAAGGGAGAGAAGAAGCATGCGGACCAAAGAGGAGAATAAGAAAAGGTAAGTGGCTGAGAAAATAATAAAAGACAGTTGTTAGAAAAGATTGGTGTGTGAGTGTGTGTGTGTGTGTGTGTACAGTAAGTGTGTGGATGTCCATGATAGCATAAAAGCTTGAAATGTTTTTCCCCTGTTGGTAAAGATGCTCTGTTTTGACCCTCTGAGGAATCCTTCCAGTCTAGTAGAGCACGGCTAGTAGTTCTTTTAACAAGCAAGATTTAAGACACTGGCCAGAACGTGAATGGAGGTAATGGTGATTATATTAAAGCAAGCAACAGTGAGTCAACTGGACTAATGGAGAGAATCCTTAGGGTTAACCTCTGGACCAAACAAACAGAAGAAAACCACCACAGTGTCTGTCTTTGCTTGGACGTCTTGTTTCTCAGACATTCAGTGGCTTTAACCAAAGTGGGTACATCTCTACTTGAGGGAGGCTGTTTATAGTAACTGAATATGTGCCTATTTTTATTTAAAGAAACAGTGTATGGATATATATGTCTGTCTGTGTGTGTGTGTGTGTGTGTGTGTGTGTGTGTGTGTGTGTGTGTGTGTGTGTGTGTGTGTGTGTGTGGCAGGTGAGTAATCCCATCCATCTGTCACAGTAGGATTTGATGCTTATGATTACGTCTGTGTGCGTTTCATTACGTGTGTGTGTGTGCAGTGCTTATTTTGTGTGTGTTTTACCATGCGACATTAATTACAACTTTTTGCTTTTAACGAGGATTTGAAATGCTCTTGTTGATTTATGTATATGTGAGTGTGTATATGTGTGTGTGTGTTGCCCTATTGCTATTAAAAGCCTCTGAACCAATCATCAGAGCAGCTAGTGTAGCTTTAATATGGGATTATATTGCAATAACCCGTCTCTTATACACTAATGCTGCCCCTGTGCATCTGTATGTGTGTGTGTGTGTGTGTGTGTGTGTGTGTGAGTGTGTGTGTGTGTGTGTGTGTGAGAGAGAGAGAGAGAGAGTGTGTGTGTGTATATGAGAGAGAGGGGGAACAAACAAATGTGTGCAGGGATCTACAACTGAGTCAGTCCGGATATATGTGACCTGTGCACTTAACATTTATATAACCTCATCAGTCATTTAAGAACATAATTTAAAATGATAGTTTGTGGATGTGTGTGCTTGTGGGTCTATGTTACACAACTGGTACAAACAAACACATCAACAAGTCAAAAACTGAGAGAGTGAATCATCTCAGTCTCTCTGAGCTTTGTTAATTAGTTGCATTTTTGGCTGTTTGCCTTTTAATTTTTTTTTGTGACAACTTTTTGGAGAACTGAACTATAGAACTGGAAGCACATTTGTTGAATTAATTATGTCATAATGCCTTGATGTATAGGGAGCTTGTTGTGCGCTCATAGTTATTAGTGATGCATCAGAATAGAGTTGCTAAGTGAATTTTTCTGTTTTGGTCCGTGGAAGAAAGAATGATGCATAGCTAACAAATGCTAGCAGGAACTCGATTCAGTACTAATCACATTTCTAAAGATGCCTTCAAGTTTCTTATGAATGCGCATTATTAATTTAGAGTTCTTTTAGTGCTTTACTTTTTTTTTATTTCAATATTTCAGAGTGACATATACATTTGTTTTGAGTCAAATGAGAGAAACAAATCAAAACTTGAATTGTGCAAAATTTGCCTAAAAGCAATAAATGCATGCAGGCACAAATAACAGTGTGTATATTGGAAACAACTGCAGGAGAGAAAGAGATCATTGGAAAGGATATAATGTAAATTACAGACTGGGGAAAACCAAATCAATAGGCTATAACATTTTACTGCATTGACTTTAATTATATACCATTTCTCCAGAGAATGACGGATGATGGAGAGAAAGAAAAATAAAGGTTAAGAGAGATTGACAGCAAGGCAGTGTGGAAAGAAATGTGTATGTGTGCAATTTCACATGCATCCTTGTGTGTGTGTGTGTGTCACTGTCACTTTAGCCGCTCTGCTAACCAGACAGACAGTGAACAACTGACAAGAAGGAGATGAGATGAGGTGAAAGAGAAAAGGACTAGAGAGTCAGAAGGGCAGGAAGATGGATGAGTTCGAGGGAGGGAGGGCAGCGGGGGCAACAGGATGGAGAGATGGGAGGAGGAGAGATAGATTGGGGGGGTTAATGATGGAGAGATTGGATGGGACGTGCGGACAGGATGAATGATATGGCTGAGAAAAGATAGAGAGAGAGATGAGATGATAGAAGAGGATGGAGAGAAGAGGGAGCAATCAGAGGACGAGGACAGGTGAAAAGGAGGGATGAAAAGATGTGGTGACAGGAAGGGAAGACTAAAAGAGAGAGGGAGCGAGTATGAATCAAAAATGCATGCAAAAATGCACAATCCACACTATATCACACTATTATCCACGCTGATGAGTGTGTGTGTGTGTGTGTGTGTGTGTGTGTGTGTGTGTGTGTGTGTGTGTGTGTGGTTATGCATCTGCAGTGCCTCCTCAAACTTAAAGACTTTGTTTTCCCCTGGTGGGGAAAGGATCTAGTTTCCCACTTTACTGTGTTTATCTCCGTTTGTCAAATATTTGGTGGCAAATATCTCATAAATATTCAGTTTCACTAAGGTGTCTCTGCTCCATGGCTCAACCAACACACATTACTTGAACCAAAAACAACTAATGACTTAAGCTAGCAGATGGATTTGTCAGTGATATACTCTTTGTCTATATTTCACCTGTTTTGTTACAGGTACCTAACTGGTTGTAAATAAGCTGACACCATAAAACGGGCCAGACTTCACTTCGTATTTCTCTGAGGGCCCTCACGCTGGAGCAGAGATCGATTTAAATTATGTCCTATTTATCCCCACATGAACAAGTGAAAGCGGCTGAAAAGGATTGAAACTTTGAGGAAAATTAATTTTCACACTGAATTTGCAGAGAAGGAGCCTCAGACATGTTTAAACATGTCCTCAATTCATCCATCCATTATAAGTGTCGAGGTGTAAATGAACATGAGACTTTATATTCTGCTTTGATGATCACTGAATGGAATCCCTTAAAAGATAAACTGGGAAGTCTGACTTATGACATGTAATCATGATGTTCACGCATGTAAACCCTTTCAAAATACTGCAAATTAATATCATCCTTATCTGAGGGTTCCTCAGAGAAAAGGCTGACAAGTCCTGGCCGGTCTACCTCGCGGGCCTAATGAAGAATTAAGGAATCTCCAGCTCAATTATTCTTCTGCTTTTGTCTTATCTATGCATCATTGCTTCTCAACATGCACACACAGACTTAACATATGGCAAGGTATGCATTTGTCCAGGGGCAAGGACTAACAGTCGTCGGCTCATAACCTACAGCTTTAAAACCCGAACATTACTCCTCATTATCTTCCTCACTGTGAGCTCCAGGAAATTAACACAAAAACTCGGAACCCTGATCCTTATTCATGTTCAGAGCAGAGTGAACTCTTCCTGGGCACAACAAAGATGGGGAGCCAGATTGGAATGTAAATTTATCATGAACACATAGTACACAAAGCGCTGGAGAGCAGCGGTTCCCCAAAGTTGAGCCTTGGGGACGGACCAAGGCTACTTCAAGATTTATCAAATGCTTGTTAATTCAAGGACAGTTTTTAAAAATATTTTGAAACTTTTTATTACATAAATTACATTTTACCTTTTAAAACAGGCCAGAACAGTTTTATTTTGTTTGTTTGTCCTTGTACACCTTAAATACAACCCTGATTCCACATAGTTTGGGATGCTGTGTAAAACATGAATTTTGACATATACTCAAATGAAAACAGTAAAAAGGCAATGTATTCAATGTCATGAACTTCATTGATTTTTGTAAATATGTCCTTATTCTGAATTGATGGCAGCAACAAGTTTCAAGCAAGTTGGGACAAGAGCAACAAGAGACTTTGAAAGTTGTGGACTGATCCAAAAACACCTGTTTGGATCTTTCCACAAGTAAACAGGTTCATTGGTAACAGGTGATAGTATCATGACTGGGTATGAAAGGTTCATCCTGAAAAGACACAGTCGTTCACAAGCAAAGATGGAGAGAGGTTCGCCACTTTGTCAAACACATGATTGTGTCAAGGAAATTAATACATGAGCTTGAGAAAACTTTGTAAAACTGCTGTTGGAAAAAGCAGTTCAACAGCAGTCCAACTTTTTTTGGAATGAGGGCTGTATAAGGTCAGTTTCAATTTTAAGGAAATGAAAGAACCACTTTTAAAATAGCGCATTTAACTGTATTCATTGCTTATTTTAAGTTAAAAAAAAAGTTCTGTAAATCTACAGGGCATCTGTTTGATTTCAGTGAGTCATTGACAATAGGCCATTAGAATACAATAGAACAAAATTAAATCCAAAATTATAAGCATCTTTGTACATACATTCACATTATCTTAAGGGTTGGGTGGCTCGGGGTGCCGTGACAAAACATGGTCTTTGAAGGGGTGGAATGTTTGGAAACCACTGCTGTAGATCACAGTCATTTTCCATTATTCTGTTTCTGCTAAAAATTGATGGTAGTTGAACGTGTGCAGGAAACCTCTATTAAGCTCTCATACTGGAGGTCTCTCGGACAGCAACCGTTTCAACAGTTTGCACTAGCTGCAAGAGACACTTGAGTCCTTTACTATCAGCGAGGCACACACAATCTGCCCCAAACAATGCTTCAGTGAGAACCAGGCATGGATTATACTGGGTTGGCTGAGATGCTTGGCTTTTGTGATATGAACATTAGCCTTTGTGGCTTCTGGCTCTTCAGTTGAAATGCTGATTAAAGTGCACTGCCCCTGAAAAATACAGTTTCACCCAATTAAAATGCACAACAGGCTGCAGAAAGCAGAGCAGGTTTCCTGTTGTTTTGACTGTCATTACTGGACTCTTCCTTCGGTCTGAGGTGAAGGAATAAATGTTATACCATGATACTTAATAAAATATTAAACCAGTGACGAATAATGAAAGAAAATGTGATAAACAGTGTATTATTTCTGTATATTTATAATGTAGCATGCAAATATTCTGTAGACATACAATATTAATTTACAAGCAAAAATGCTAAAATATACCAATATATACCCGTGCTACAAATACTGATAAACCACTAGGCCCTTTCCTCAGTCCCTTCACTGTACTTAATACACACACACGTATTTGAATTTCATATTAGAGGTAAAACACAAGCTGATTTTTATTTCCAAAGAGCTGAGGGAAGATTCAGCAGAGCTTCTTTTTCATCATCATCATGTTCATCCAGGTGAAGTAGTGAAGTCGTTCCTGTAATGAACTGATCAGTCCCACTGACCTGTCTGACAGCTCATCTGCTTATCAAATCAGCAGTCTTTTTTTAACCATCAATCATATTAAAACAGGTCTGAGAGGAGCTCACACTCTTACTTCGCAGATCAGCGCGGCTTCCTGTGCTGACATCACTCCAACGTCTTCCTACAATTATTCATCGATGAATGTCTGTGCAAGCTGCCTTAAAACAATGCCTCATATTATGCTGTGATTCATATTCAAGGAAATATAAAATATGTATTCTTACTGTGCAAAGAACCCTTGCATACTTATTCAGATTGATTTGGGGAGTGCCTTGAAGGGCAGAGCCTTTTTCTTGCCAAGTACCATTGTTGTAATAAATGGTCCTAAACTCTAAAGTGTCCCTGACAGAATTAAGTGTTATATTGAAATTTACAGTTGCAAAAGCTTGTTTCACACAAGAAATAGTGGTAATAAAACAAAAAAGTTCACCAATACGTAAAAATGAAATGCCAAAACAGAAAAGCTCTCTTCTGTCTCTTCAAGCCCAGACAGGACAGCAGAAGGAGGGGGGGTGACTACACTACCCAAAATGCAGTGTGTGCCCTTTCTCAAAGGGCCAATAAAGTACAACGTTTGCTCTAATGTGGCGGTGAGTGGGCAAGAGACAGTGAGCGAGCGAAGCCGTGTGATTACAGAGCAGTAAAGCGAGTCTCGGCCTCCCTAAAACACACACACACAGGGGCCGTCAATCGGCAGTTGAAAAATGAGGCTCACCTTGAAACGACAGGGGACTCGATTCGCTGGAGCATTCAGGGCTCTGTTACCACTGCAAAGGAGTGGGTGTGCACTCATTCACTCACATGTACACACACACACACACACACACACACGAACACGGCCTCGCTGTGGACTGCCTGCATTGTAGACAATTCTTGAACAGCTCAAACCCTCCAACTGGTAAATTAAACTCATTGCATGTATAAACAGATTTCATAAAAAGCTGCGCCCTGTCAAGAAACTCCCTGTAGTGTTTAAAGGCTGTGTGAGTGTGTGTTTGTTTGTGTATGTGGTGACAGATGCTCAAACACACTTGCAGTGCGTATTGATTACTGGCAAGCGGTGTGCGCAGCTTCCCACACCTCCTTCTCCCTCTCTTTTAATGTCTGTCTCTTCACGCATCTTTCTCTTCTCTGCTTCTCCTTTCATTCTTTAACAAACTCTATATCAGACACTTGTGGAGATTTCAGCTTAGGAAAATGGGCCTTTACATCTCATCCTCTGGCACACACACACATCGCTTTCATCTTGTCCGTGATCCTTCTCCTTCATCTGTTCTCTCTCTCTTATCCCTCCACCACCTTTCTGCACCCCCACGTGCTGCTGTCTCCCCTGTCCCCCTCTCCTCGTCGCCTCCCCTTCACCCCCCCTCGATGGCGTTCCCTCCCCTTCCCCTCCTTGTACATTTTGCACAGCCAGAGGTGTGATGTGGGCGAGAGACTAAGATTAAATATAGAGACGGAGGGAGGGGAGAGAGAGCAACACACATCAAATCAAAGACAGCGTGACAGAGATGGAAAAGGGGGGGTGGTGAGTGGAAAAGTGCGACAACAAACGCAGGTAACGATGAATGACGAGAGCGACAAGGGGAGAGCGGTATCCAGTAGGACTTGGAAAGAGAGAAAGGGAGAGAGTGGCAGAAAGATAGAGAGAGACACATCCTCAGGAAGTGATTCTCAGGATATGGTGTCACTTTCTGCCTGACAGATTGCAGGTCAGAGGTGAAGAGTGACACTTGAGATTGCACACACATAAATAGGACACACATACATACATTGATAGGTAGGGAGAAGGTAGAGAGAAAGTTCGTTGCAGCAGGTGTTCTGGTGTCTGGCTTGGCTGCTGGTGCAAACACAAATGCTTGGAAATGAGCTGCAGTGAAATTACCTTCAATTGACTTAGTCTGAATCCCAAGGCAAACTGCTTGACAACACATACACACCCAAAACCTGCACACGTTCAAACACACACGCTTGTGCAAATTCACACACATCTGTGGCCCGTATTCTCTCCGTCCCGCACACACATGCACAAACACAGGCTCACTCTCTCGTTCTCACTTTCCCCTCTCTCTCCCTTTCTCTCAGGAAAAATATCATCATCATCTGCAATTTCTTTTTGCAAACAACACATCTCAGTCCATTTCTCATCCACCGGGTGGCTGAGGCCTGCTTTGCAAATAGATTTCATACACACAAATGCACACAGACACGCACACACACACACACAGAGAAGACACCATATTCACACAGAAAAAATGATGGCGGTATGTACCAGCAATAGCCCCTAATAAAATATATAGCAATAAAAAAATTATTCGACAGAATGTTCAATAGTTTCACTTAAATGCAAATTGTCAAGAAAGCAATTATCCTGTGGCTCATAAACAGTCCATCATATATCCCTTGATAATGGAGCGTCCTCCTGACACACAAACAGCCAGTCATTGAATAGGTGTGTTGCTTGGTTGCAACGTTGACATGTGATACAACGACAGAAACAGCGTGGAGTTAGAAAATTAGTGCAGATATTGAGGAAAACTGTTCATAATAAGGCACAAGCCAGCCTGCCACTATAGCCGTTTTTGGTTCAGAGCAATTTAGTAAGAGTCACTTCACTTAACAACGGGACTCGGCTGCAAGTCACTTGTATTTGCATTTAGTTATTGGTGAGTGGTGTCGGCATTTCATAGTTTCAAAATCATTGACAGAGAGTTGCTTGGGTTGTATCAGTAGCATGATTGAGTGGCGTGATCTTTTTTTTTTTTCATTTATATCGCCCACCCCTAATTCACACACCAGAAAGGAAAAAAAGAAACACAAGCAAGGGCCAAGACCTGTATGGTCCACTCCAGGACAATGGCTGCCACAGTTAGGTAACATTCATAAATAGTCTGGGCTGTCAATTACGTGTGACCCCCCCTGCTAGTTCCAGGCAATGTCGGAGTCCTTGAGCCAAACACACTGTCAAGATTTTCATATAAATAGCAGCAGTATGTCAGTGAGGCAGAAATCGTTTGATCTATCGTGCCCTCAGTTAAGACCTTACATTTCAAAGCTCTGCTGTCTGTCAGTGAAGCTCTCGAGGACAGTTGTGGCCAGGAACTTTGTCACGAGCACTAACTGCAAAGTACTGTGTGACGCTGACTGTCGTCTCAGCAAACATGTAGAAAAGTTCTATGAAACAGGGGTACAGGCTGAAAACAGTCTAAATTTATAACTGTTCCCCATCCTTAGCCGTGGCCCATGGGCAGGCCCACCAGCGTAATAAACTGCGTTCACTCAGTTTTAATTTTTAATGATCTTAAATGAAACCTGAAATTCCAAGGAGTCTGACAATATTAATAACACTTGCTGTCAGGAAAAAGGGAATAAACGGGCAAAAAAAATGCCATTTTTCAAATTCTGCTCACGGCGTCAAAACAGCATGCGACATCAGGCTTCAAAATGAGTCGATATAGGTCACACTGAGCATCGGTATGAGCGAATGTGTGCATGACTCTGATCCTGAATACATATGAACTATTAGTGCAGCAGCCAGGCTCATCACAGTCAGTGTGAGTTAGCACCTGTCCGCGAGGAAGAACATATTGACTGCTACAGGGTCACTGCTGATGGCAAAGCAGACTTTCAAAACTTCTGCAAACCTTGAGGATGAATATGACGTTGCCTTTGCTTTTGAGCTTCCTAATAAAAACTTTGTAATCTCATGGGTTCTCAAACTAATAGGTAAATGAGGCCATATTTCCTTTATTTTGAAAAACACTGCACTGTTCCAACCTTGACCCTATACCACAAGGATCTGTGCTGTGATGTTGCACCAGCTGGCATAAAATAAGCTCTTTTTTTCTCTGTGTGTGTGTGCGAGAGAGAGTGTGTGCGTGCGTGTGTGTGTGTGTGTGCCAGCTGCTTTAACAGCACATACTGCCTGCAATGAAAGGCTGTTGTGAAGATAGGAGAAAAACAAAATATTGATGGAGACATAAAGAAGATTTTACTCTGCCATGGACTCGTTTAATTTCATGCACTAATTATCTTTTGTGACCAGTTTTGTCATTTGCCCAAAAGAAATCTGTTGGAAAGCATTCGTGTTTGGGAATTAACAGCAAACTGGCAGGAGGGCAGGTGTGTGGTTAAAATATAAATGGATAGAAAAAAATGTGCTGAAATGTTTGACCATGTCTAAAATGTATTGATGTTTGGATATTGTGCAGAGACTCACAGGATTATAGACCACAGCACTGTCGATTTCCTTCAGGAGCAAAATATGTACAAGTGGGTAATTCCATTAGCTTAAATTAAAATTTGCACACAGTATAAATGAATAACTAAATTAAATTCATTTGTTAAAACAACCTTCATTCACTCTCATATCTATGTCTTTTTATTCTTTGAGCTACCCTGCCAACATGCGCTGCTGCAATGGCCCAATTTCTTCCTAAGCAAAAAATTTGGATATAATATCATCTTGCCCCAATTTTATCAGCTACTCACAGTGTCAGAGTGCAACATTAAACTATTCTGAGTCTATTCTCAAGTGATTTGAAGTGACTAAGATCAAAAGGCTAATTTTGCTCCTCTCCCAAACAATCCCCCAAAATTTGACCACGCATATTAATATAGAGCCAGATAAGGCTTTTAAAAAGAAGCCTAGCTGTGGCATGCACTACACTTACTTTGCTGCCTAAGAAGCAATTAAACAAAATGTAAAAAATGCCTCTCCACCCTGCTGAAAAACGGGAAGATGGGCAGAATCAGTGTTGCAGACATTATGCTGAACTCATTAGACAGATACCCAAACTGCTTCCATGAGAGATGTCAAGGCATGATGCATCATCAGTTTACATACTGCTGTGGGAGGCAAACATAACATCATTTGAAATGTGTCACACTGTGTCCTCACTTAATAAAAGATTGCAGTGACATGTGTAGTCCTAAATTTCCAAGATTTATTGACCAAGCTCTTGGGATGAGTGTGCAACTTTCATAGAGGCATATGCCACTACCCTGAAGATATGTCTAGTCTTTTCGATTCCTTCGACAGAAACAGCTTGATGAGATTCAGAGTTTTGTAACTGCAGCACACCTGCTGGTCTAATAAGAGGCTGATAGAGTTCTATTGATCTGGTCACTGTGTGCGTTCAGTCGAGGTCAAAGCTTTTATATGGTGCTTTACGTGCCTAATGTCTGTGTCTTCTTGCCAATCTGACCGTTTATTCCCTGTTGTCCCTCCCTTTTCTTCTGTCGTTTCTCCCATTCATTGCCTCTCTCTCTTTCTCTCTCTCTCTCCAGAACAAACCCACAATGCACGGAGAATTCACCCAACTCATCATCTGCGGGCCACTGGTTAGAGACTGAGAAAAGCCCAGAAAGAGATGTCCAATCAGAAGTAGCTGAAGCAGTAAGGAGGCCATTAATGGAAGGACATTTGAGAGCGCATAGTCTTATTGGATATTGAATTCCTGTCTCCAGCTTCCATATACAAACTCTCTCACGCCGCCTGACAAACGCACAAATTCATCTGGGTAAACAAAAAGCTGGAAACGTTCCCGCTTTCGATTGGATATAATCCCGCTGACGTTGGCTGATGTCACCGCTTGCCTCGGTCCCGTTCAGCTCCTCAGGGGGCTGAGCCGACCTGCAGAGGAGCATGGGCAGGAGGGTGGCTGACCCAACCAATCCAGTGCCTGCGCTGGGGGTCCCCCTAGCAGGGGGGCGATGGGGCCCGCTGTGCAGTGTCGGGGTGCAAACATCTCCCGGGCTGCGGACTCTCCCCTCCATCAAACGACACGGCAGCCAGCCAACCAACACTCATCGGCCTCTAACCATGGCGACAGACAAAACACCGACAGCGGAGACAGCTGGAGTTATCAGAAGTGACAGCAACAGTCTGCCAGTGTCGAAGGAGACGTCTCAGAACGAGATCAACAGTCTGACACAGGACGACATGGGGTCGCAAGGGTCAGGCAGCGGAGTTTACTGCCAGATCAAAAGTATACGGACCAACCCCAAGGACGCGAGAGCTAAAAGGACAGCTCGGTATACAAATGGCAGCGTGGTCGCATCGGACGTGGTGGGAGGGGTCTGCACAGAGGCCGCAGAGGGCAAGGAGCCGGCCCACGAGAGGAGAAGGGTGCAGTCTCTACGAGGGGAGAGCCATCGCTCTGTGTTAAAAACGGGGAGTGTTTGTACAACCGTGCACGCCACCCCACCGCGGCCCTGTCGAATGATGACCACTTCCCCGCCCCGCCTTTGTGGGACGTGTGGGAGGAGGCGATCGCAGATTACACCGTGCACAGGTGCATGTCGCCGGAGGGCTGTCAATCAAATAAGAGCCAGCCAGACTTTACCTAATCCGCCACGGACACAGTCTGCAGCTTCCAGCCAGTCGAGAAAAGAGACTGCTCTGGACTCTCAGTCTTACGCCAAAAACACAGACACAGCAAACACCACCACACACACATCAGTTAAGCCTACACAAATACCACAGCTGTCACACACCATACCAAAAACACACAGCTCACATTCCAACCACACATCACACACTCAGAACAAAGCAAAAGAATCAAAGCAGCAGATAAGACCACTTTCTGCAGACTTCACTCATTACAAGGACTCGGCCACACAAACGACAGACGCTCACACGCACAACAACACAGACAGGACCACAGCGACCACACAAACACAGCAAGCACACGCACCATCTGCAGAGGCAACAGAACCACAATCAGTTGACAAACACAAGTGTGACTTGGCTAAAAGCCAGCATGCTGATGAACACAAACGCCCATCGGTCCGCATCGCTTCTAAACCTACAGCTTCCTCCCTTCACAGCGACTCAAAATCTACCCCACCCCTCCCTCCAAAAAACTCACCTCAGCTCACTCGTTCCAAACCCACGACACCTGTAGCGCAAACCAAAAACACCCAGGAGACCACCAATACTCCCAAACACACATCCTCGGAACGGATCAAACTCAAGGACTACGCGAAACAGAAGAGCAAATCATTCGACGACCACACTCTGCCTTGTAAAACTCACATGAAAGCACAATGTAACGGGGCTCCGGGAGGATTGCTGACTGGACAAATAGGGAACCCACCACGTGGGCTGGAGAGGCAGCTGCAGAGCGTGGAGGAGAACCTAGTGTCCAATCAGGAGAAGATCAAGGTGCTTCTCAACGTCATTCAAGACCTGGAGAAGAGCAAGGCCCTCAGCGAAGGGTGAGAGAGGGAAAACAAAATATGGAGGGAGAAGAGAGTGGAAAAGAAGTAATGGAGGATGAAGTGTGAAATGAGACCAAAAAAAAAGGGTTAGATGCCGAGACAGGGAGCGAGTGGGGAGATGGAGATAAAGATGAAAATAAAAGGGATTGAGGAAAAAGATGAAGAAGAGGTGGAGATATTAACTGCACTAGCAGGTGCTTAAGTAAGAGAGTGAGGGAGTGAACTGGAGCGATGAAGAGAGGGAGAAGAGGGGGCGTCAGGGGAGTGCATGAGATTAAGTATATTGAAGTTTATATGGCAATATATACTGACAGGCTTTCAAGTTCATGTAAAGGATTTTAAATGTCAGGCAGGCCAGTGGAGAATTGTTGTACTGTGTGTTTGTATGTGTGTGTTGGGATATATGATACCTGGCAGCCTGTAGTCAAGGCGAGCAGATCCTTATATACCGTATAGGGAACGTATGCACTACTCTCAACAGTATTCCCGAGAGACATCACACTGCCCACCAAGTCAAACTACTCACTTCATTTTTCTGTCTCCTCCTAATTCTTTTATTCACAAATCTTCCTCTCCTGCTGCATATCCTTTGTCTCGTTCCTCTTCTTACATCCCAGCCGGCTCTTCCGTACTCACTTCATTTCAATCAACGCCCTCGCCTTTCTCCGAGGCTCTTTAACCCACATAAAGCTATTCATCCCTTTCTCCACCTCTGCCCTCACAGCTCTTTCTCCCCCATTCTTAATTAATACCTCTTCTCTCTTCTTATCTTTCTTTCTTTCCGCACCTCCACAGATGAATCATGCCGTCGACTAACAACTGAGAATCACTCTTTGCCCTCTCGCCTTTTTTTCCTCTGATCTTCCCCTTCTCTCTGCCCCGACAACCTGTCCATCACTCTCCCCCGCTGTCATGTGTTAGCCGTCACTCTGTTTTGTTTCCCCTCCCTCTATCGTTTCCCATTCTTTACCTCCTCCTCACGATTCACCTTTACTGTCGATAACTCTTCTCCTTTATCACGTCATCCTCCTGTCTTAACTTTCAACTTCTTTCTCCCACCTCTCCTTCGTAATATCTCATGCCTCATCCTCTCAAAAAGCATCTCTTTAACTCTACCTTAACTTACTCTTTAGCTGTTTTCACTCCCTCCATCCATCCTTCTTTCTGTTCGGGGGTTAACAGATGTCTCTAGCTCCAGACTAATCCCTATCAGAATACCTTTGAGAAATGCAATTAATGTTTAAGCTGCACAATAAGGCTCCTGAACTCAATGTTCACGCTGTCCTGTCCCCGTGAGTGTGACTGTATAACATTATGCATTCATATCCTTCGGTGATGTTCGTGTCTCAGGAAAGGCGTGTGAGTAAAAAGGGTGAAAAGGTAGGACTGAGGCAGACAGAAGAGAAAAAGGTGAGGCAGGAAGAGAGAGCAATTTAAAGACATGAAAGACAGAAAGAAAAGTAAGAGAGCCAGCAAGTAAGAGGGACTACATGCATCTGATGCTGTGCCAGAGAGTACTGTAAGTGGGCCGCTGTGATAAAAGTGTCGGCTGAGCTAAAAGGTTGCTGCTGTGCTCAGCTCCTTGTTTTCTCCTCTCTCCCGAAGCAAACACTCGTCTTCTCTTCTGCTGTTGTTGTCTTTGATAAAGGCGGGTGGGAGAGAAAAACCGATGCCAGTCACACGGCCTCTCAGCATGTAATTAAAATGTCTATTTTATCAACATAAATCAGCTACTCCCTGATCTACACAGTTCAGTGAAGGGGCAGCCAAAATATCTTGGCAAAATAAAGCGGTTTAATTACATGACAGTCAGCATGAGCTTGTCTGACTTTTATTATCCGACTTTATTTTCCGACAGCTCTGTGGTCTCGATCGACCTTGACAACGCACTTTGCATGTATAGTCATACTTTTCACGAAGCCCACCAATTTTCAACAAAGCTACTTCCTCGACTGAGAGACAGTGAGCTACTTTTCACTGAACACTGTGCTTATAATACTGGTGTCAGGTGATGTTGAGCTCCCAGACAGAAAACAAGGTGATTTTCTCCTGTAATGCCAAACAGGCAGGTTTTACCTCATCAGGACTATTGGGTGATGTCCTGTTACTCCTGTTGTGGTACATCACATGCACTAATCACCACAAGCTCATTTTGTGCCCTTTGACAACCCCCCAGAGGACACACCTGATGTTGCTACACTCAGTATGTGTAGGAGGGAGCGATAACAATCCCAGCAGTCAAGACAGCAAGACTTCTTCTCGTGAGGAAAAGCTTGGCTTGTTTCCAGTTCAAAAATGCTATTTCTGCTATTTCTCCCTCTTCTGTTCAACATCAGTGCATAATGTTAAGTCTGGAAACACTTTGGTTTCCAGTGGCTGATGCCAAAAACCTCATATCTATCAATATTAGTTTATAGAGATTTTTCAAAGACGTCAGGGTGAACGTTTTTCTATAAGTAGGCTAAAAAATAGCCTGTGTAATTTCTGTGTTTGAAATAGCACAAAAGAAGAGGCTATATATAACATCAGATATGTGTGCAACTAAACTTTTCTTGCGAGCGTGTGTGAATGTTTTACGTCTGTTGTTTCTGCAGTCGCAGCTCATACAGAACTGGTCAGGACATTAACAACTGCCCCACCTGCCAAAAGACAGCCTGCATCATCTACAGGTAACCTGATCAAGATAATGAGCTTACTGCATTACATAACCCACCAATGACAACTCATTCTTTCCTGGAGCCAAACAAACAGCCCTGAAACCTCTCCTAGAAAACCCTATGTCCTTTGTAGCCTTGAAAATGTTGATGTTTTTTTTTCTCTTTTCTTATTCAGCAGAATTTTTTTGTTTGTTTTATTTTTTCATTAGCCTTTCTTCCTGGTATCCTGCTGTCTCTGCCCTTTTCTCCCTCTCTGATAATTGTACTATTCATACAATATATCCCTATTATATGAAAAATGCGAGGCCGTGAGTGATCCCCCCTCATCAATATTAAAATGAATACATGCTGTATTTCTAGAGATTAGAAGAGGATCCTCTCTCCAGGAAAGTTATTTACACACAAAAGACTGTTCTGTGCAAACAAGCAAATTAATTCAGCACCTAAATGATGCGTCTTTCCTGCTTCAGTTGTCCCTTGTGCGTGTGACCTAAATAAGTAATTGCATTCTTAGATCCTCTGCAACTGCGCCTTCGCAATCTGATATCACATACCGTAGTTTAATCCTTCCATCACCTCCTTCTCTTATTTCCATCTTTTCATTATGTAAATCGTTCTATATTTTCATCCCGATGCCTGTTCAATCTCTTTCTTTCATCTCCAACTTCCCCATCAAACTGGTTGCCTCTGTACATCCTTGTCTCATTCCATCTGTCAATTGGCAAAGCTATAATCACCTGTACACGACTTCATCCAACCTCCCAGGCTCTGCTCTTTCTCTGCACCGCTCACACAAGCTGGAAATGTGGGTTATCACATATGCAGCAGCTTCATGGAGTTCACAGATACAGAACAGACGAGAAATATTTACTTGCTGTAACTGGAATAATCTGGTGTCAGAAACCTCCTTTTAGTCCAGAACTTTTTGTGTGTGAAAGCCAGGCCCGGAGCTAATTCTGCTTGTTTACAATCATATATAAACCTCCCTTGCAGGCCACAAGGGATAAAGACACTTTTTACAGGGCTTTTATCTCTCCAGCTCCCTCTAATTCACAAAAACACTTACCTCCCAGCAGCCCCACATCTGTATCCCTCCAGGATTTTTACTTTCTATTCCTCGTTGTTTCATCTCTCCATCTCTTCACACTTCTTCTGAATCTCTCTCCTCCCCTCGATCTTAATTAACACAGCAGGATCCTTTGCCCAGTAATGAACACCAAG
Organism: Centropyge bicolor; assembly: GCA_037975185.1. NCBI lineage: Eukaryota > Metazoa > Chordata > Actinopteri > Pomacanthidae > Centropyge > Centropyge bicolor. The sequence goes on from JBBMOC010000026.1 coordinate 326,653, forward strand.
GGGAAAGAACTGCCACATGCAAACATTCTATATATATATATATATGATTATATGAGTCATATGCAAGCATGTACACAAAGATGAGAACAAGGCAGCACAAACTGAACACATTTGTTCACACACACTCTGGTCAGTGGAATATAGCCTTACAACTAGCTAGAGCTGAGATAATTAGTTGATTAATGACTTGACTTGATCACCAGAGAATTAATTGGAAACCATTTTCTTGATCATTTAAGTCAGTCTTAAAATGAAAACACTCCAAAATGTCTTGTTCTATTCTGTCAGCGTGAGGACTTACCTTTTTTTCACCTTTGTAAATTGAATATCTTAAGTTTAAGACTGTTTAAATGTGTTGGACTTGGCTTTGGAAAGCAGCGAGGGGCATTTTGGCAGTTTTCTGACATTTTTCAGACTATGATAGACTAAATGAGAAACCAATTAATTCAGAAAAGAATTGTTAAAGATTATCATTAGTTAAACATTCACTTACTTAGGAAAATGTGATTGCTCAAATAAAGAATTTTCTGGTAATTTTCAGTTAATCAGCTCTTCCAAAGGTATTTCCTCACACGAATTTGATGGAAGTTAATTAAAAAACAACTACAAGAAGAAGAACAACAATTCACTGAGGAAAAAAAAGCAAGAAATGTAACCATTGGAAATTGGACGAGAGAAAATTAATGTTTACAGGCTTTAAAGTACTATTATTTTGTAATTACTACCGTAATTTTTTGCAATTTAACTTACTCAGTTAAAAAAACACAGCAAACATGCAGTGCTAAGAAATCTGCCATTACAGAGTAACACAAAAAACAATTTAATTCCTAAACAGGAATAAGGACATTACAATAGTTTTCAAGGCACTGAATTTAGATCTCTTCAGATATTTTGGAGACTTTATATGAGCCTGAGGCTACCCTGATCTCAGGAGTATGTTGCTACTTCTCACATCATGATCCCTCTTTTCATTCTTCTACATCTCAGAGATTTTCTTCTTCTGCTCTACTTTCCCCTTTTTTTCCTTACACACATACAAATATAACCATGTACACAGTCTATGGTACACATTCATGCTAATTATTCTAATAAAAAAAAACCTTTTGTTATCTTAGGCCTGTGTATACTTGCATGCTCACACTCATGCATACAGAGAAACAAAGAAATTAATTTATTTCACACTGTGTGATAGATGTTAATAACTTGGACAGATATGCGGAATTGGCATTTATTTTGGTCACATATCAGTACACTAAATAAGCAGAAAAACATGTCATCAGTGACCCATTGTGACAAGCGCACACACAAAAGTTAAAGTGCAAAAGCTCCATTTGTTTGACTGGGCAGTACTGGCCTTATCAAATTCTCAAGGAGGATTCTGGGTAAAGAGGGTGGCAGATAGGGTAATGGAGACACACAAGTGAAGGGTGAATTGTGCGTGGGACTGAAACATCCATTCTAATGATCTGTGTTGTAAAAAAAAAAGGGGTTTTGATGTGGGCTGACTGCCTGAAGATGTTTTGCCATTGTCAGCACTAATTAATCTGTATGATGAGAGACAAGGGGGAGAGGAACTTTTGACAGCCCCTCTGTTTTCCTCCCAAAGCTTAAACAGCTCAAACACGCACACAGATAAAGTACATGCAGGCGTGTACACACACCCAACACCGAAAGGTATTCTCCCACTTTCATCTACTCAAGCAGGGAGAGATACAAAACACTAAATTATATAAGCACATCCATACATACAGAACCTAAACTTTAACGCTGTCCACTGCTATAACGCTAAGCCTCACTTTAACCAAAAAGCGAAGGTTTAAATATTGAACATCTTCTTGCAAGGATAAAGGCAACAATTACACACAGTCACGTACGCGGTTGCAAATATGCCGAAGATGACAGCTTGCAGAACGAACTCAGAGCAGCAGCTTTTCCCACTGTGTCGTAATCCCGTGAACAATAGCGAGAGAGAGGTAGATATGGGTCGAGAGAGGCAGCGAGGTAGTTAGAGAGGATCGAGGTTGAAACCCAGTGAAGTGTGCGGGTAAAGAGAGACCTGACAAAGAAACGTCCTCATTTTTTTAAAAGAAGACAGACTAGAAATGGAGAGAACATGTGACAGGTGCACCACTTTATCTTCTCTTATATACAGTATGTCATGTGGGTGAGTGTGTGAGCAATACCTAGATGTGTGTATAGTAATAGTACATCTTTATCATTTATTCATGGCTGCCATCTCCCTTCCTCTGTGCCCACCGGAGCTTTTACATCCTCCTCTATTTACTCCTTCACTCGCTCCCTCCATCCCTGTGCTCTCTCTCCAGCAGCCAAGACCTTTCTGCCCTCCTCTCCCCATGTCTCCAGTGGCCTTCATCCTCTCCTCCTCTACTTCCTCCCTCTGTCTTATTGTTTCCCTCCTTTATTCTGCCGTGACCTCTCTGCCCTGTTTTATTAAAGCTCTGTCTTTCTCTCATTTATCCACTCCTCCATCTCCCAGAAGACAGTCAGTGTCTTTCTCTTTGCACGAGTCCCTGCATGCTCCTTTTTTTCCCCCCCTCCTTCACTCAGCTGTGAGCTTGTTGTGGAAGATGCACAAGGTAGATGTCAAGGGAGCACATATGTGTTTGTACAGTATGTGCGTGTGTTGGGATGTCGGGATGCCGGAGGAGGGGAAGGTGTGTGGTTGTCTCTGCTCTCCGTGCCTCATCATGTGGCTCATTAACTCCAGATGCCAGGCCCTATGCAGCTCCGCCCCTATCATCCAACTCAACACACACACATTCTCTCACACACAAAAATACAGTTACCAAGAGGAGAAAGAAAGTCTACTACAGTATGACCTGCAGCGGTGGACACTTCAGAAGAGGAAAAGGAGCGCCAGAGAGATGGGAGGGGGGGAATGAGGGAAGCATAGAAAAAGAAAGCCGAGAGGGTCTGCTTTGAACACATCAGAAGAGCTGGGGGAAAAAAAAGTTCCTCCATTGCTCCTTCCTTTAGCTCCTCCATTTTGCAAACGCTCCTCTCCTCTCCTTTCCTTTCCCCTCCTCTTCTTTCCTGCTCTCTTTTTCATTCTCCTCCCACTCCTCTCATCTCGCCAGCCTATGATCTACTGGTGCATGAAGCGCAGAAGAATACTATGGACGTGAAATGCGTGCTGAGTTGAAGCCTACATGAAAGTGTGTGTGTGTGTGTGTATGTCTGTATGTGCTGAAGGTGCATATATCTGAGTTAAGAACGCGGTTTTACATCTCAACATAAAACTGCATTATGCCTAAGTGCAACTTCTCTTGAAGGTGCTGTCAGCAATCTGCGTCTACATTTGAAAACTCCTTCGCTCACCTTTCTCTCAATCCCTCTTTTTCCTTATCTCTTGTTCTGCTCAGCAGACCTCCACTTGTCCTCACATCCCTCTGCTCATCTCTCTCTCTCTCTCTCTGTGTCTGCCCCCACATCTAATCTCTTTTTGTGAAAAATGAGCTATATAAATAAATCAGACTTGATTTGACATTACCCCAACCTCTAAACTGTGCTCCTTCCTTCCCATTCAACCACTCTCTCTCTCTCTCTCCTCTCCAGTGTGGAGCATGATTTTCGACAGCAGGAGGGACGCCTACAGGGGGTAATGGAGGCCCTGGAGGGGGAGTATGATGTGCCTGCACCCACTCTGACCAAGCCCACTTTAGCCCCTTCCACCTCCAGCCGGCCCAGCACCAAGGCCCGTGTCAAGAAGCTCCGTAAGAAGTGTTTCTGGTGGCTGTGAGCTTTGGGGACACCACCTGTCTGGTCATGAGGAAAATGGTTGTTTATTATGTTTCAGGAGACCCTGCACCCTAAAGTTTTGGAATAAAGCATCTCTATCATGGTCCAGTGGCTGTTTCTGGGTGTCATTAAAGTCTGTGGGAGCCTTTTCCAAGCTGCAATCCTGTAAATGGCAGTTTTTCCACAGCAATCCATCCTCAGCTCTAAAAAAAAAAAAAAAAATAGACCAGAGGACCAGGTAGAGAACGAGAAAATGCACTAAAGAAGAAAAAGAGGACCAAACTAGCTGCTGAACTTTTCCCTCACATCAGTCTAAGAGAGAGACAGAACGAGATCACCACGACCTGCGCAAACCAGACTTCAGCAGCTAATTTGTGATTAACTTCTGACTCACAGGGAGGATACTGTTTTCCCATAATGCTCCTGTAACAGAGAAAAGAAACATTGACACTTTGGATGACAGACGGGCGTACTGTTTGTCATTTGGCTGAGTGGCTGTCTAGACAGATGGACAGATGTACGAACGGATTTATGCCAAGATGGATTCATGCCTACAGCTGGGAATGAAACTTCGCAATGATTTTGGCTAAATCACAGCAATAAGCGGGGGAACCAGAACAATTCTGAAAATCCAAGGAATCTCACAACAAATTGGAATATTGTGTCTTTGGACGGCTTGGCAGCCAAAATCTGAACACAGCAACAACTGAAGAGCTAAGAGGACACGAGTGGAAAAGATGCTCATGAGCTCTGTGGAAACAAACAGACAGCTCACTGGATGGATATCAGGGTTTGGGAGAGCACTGTAGGGATTGTATTAAGAATACATTAAGAGACAATCTGATAGGCAGCTGATCACAGACTGACGGGCCATGTCAGATAATTAAAAATTCTGTCAAGGTTGACTGACAGAGTGATTGATTCTCTCCTTTATTACCATCCAAAATGGAAGTGTTTTGATGTAAGCTTAGTCTTGTTTCAAGGATTGTCTCAAACACACACACACATACAGGTGCATACAAATACATGGACGAAGAGGCACTAACACACACATGCAGTATACAACACTGGCTGAAACACAAGCAAGTACTCCACACACACTCTTGTGAACCAGTGCAAACTAGGGGTAGACCAGTTGTCACTTTGCAGTAAGTTATTGGCCTGTACTCTTGTTTCAAAGATGTATAAATATTTGAGTCTGAGCTAATAAGGAAACTATAAATTCTGTATGAATTACAGTGGATTTTTCTTAATTTCACTTTGCACACATTGTGCAGGAGAATGCTCTGTTGTCATGCAACATGTGGAGAGGCCAAAACCATTAGTTGCATGTGACTATGAGCAGTTTTACAGTGAGTACATACAGAAAGGTACCTAGTAAATTAAACATAAGACATGTCAAATTTCTTCGAAAACAAACATCGCCATGTTCACATTAAATATACTGTCAACACTAATTTCCATATATATATATGAATGTATTCTGTAGCATTCAGGCCACACTGCTGCTGCTATAGCTGGTTCATTAAATTACAACGAAGCTGTCGAAATTGACAGTTCAAACATACACTGCAGGTCTGCACATCTCATCCAAATGTACAAAATCAGTATACTTTATCAGGTCAAAGTACATTGTCCAGTTTGAACCAATAAACAATGTCTTTGCACAATCACACAATTAGTAAAAGAAAATGTTTTTTTCATAACAAATACACCGGCAGACATGTCTTTTATCAGACATTCAAACTCTAGCAAATCTGTAAAAACTCGTATGGTTCTATCCCTGCTGCAAACACACACTATTATTTTGCACATACATAAACAGAAATCATTTGCACACTGCTTAGTTCACAGCAGTTTAGAGCGTAACCACTAATCTCACGAGGACCTACTTCAGCTGCTTCTGGGTGACAAGTTGACACAAATTAGAATCCTGACACCACTCTTACTAATTAACTATAACAGTCTGTGAGCTCCCACGATGCCCCTCTCTTCCTGATCTTCCTCTTATATGTCCAATAAAAGTGTGTATTTTAAACAAAATGTGCTGTTGTTGACATAGTTTGTGTTTCAGTATGAAACTGCATGGAGCTGATGGAACAACTTTAAAAAGCAGACTGAGTGAGAAAATGACACGAGAAGTTTCTGCCTCATTAGTTTACAGGAAGTCAAGCACATCTGGTGCTTGCATGTACTTACGATCAGGGCATGCTCTCGACCCATAGTGATGACTGTCCTGTTGATGATCCTCAGCAGAGACACCACAATGTCCTGGATGTGTTGAAATGTTTCCCCCTGAGAAAAGCAGAAACATAGAGCAAGAGAATTCGAGAGGAGGAAGAAGAGGAAAAAATAGACAACAAAACAAAAGATCGTTAGGCTTCCTCAGGTGAAAACACAAAAACACACACATGCAGAACACTCGTCAGGTTTGGTTTGTGCAGCCGTTCCCACACAGCCCAAAGCTTGACTCTGGCTCTGAATGGATGGCAGATTGAATGAAACAAGAAAGAGAGTACAGTTTTCTGAATCTGAAAATTTAAATTCTGTTCACTTTTCAGAAAATGAGCCTCACCACATTAATCAACTTCAGTGTGGACATTCGAACTGCAAAGGCTTTTGACACTCGGATGGAGATTTTTCTGTGCAGACCTGCTTTCCTATTCCTGTCTTTCCCTTTCCTTTGAAGCCACTGTTCTGTCATGTTTCTTTTCCTCCATCTGCCCAGAAGGAAACAAAGGCGAAGAGTTGTGTCCAGCAGTCTGTCTGTATTTGTGCTCAGGCCTGTCCCAAGTCAAATCACTGTTTCCCAGTTATAATATAATTATCTGACATCTGCACAGCCAAGTGTTGTGAAGACGGGCACATTAACTATGATTGGACCTGCTGTCTATGTTATGCTGAAGCATTCACACTGGAATAGTTGTACTTTTCTGCCGTTCTGGTTGTTTCACCAATTGAAAGCAATTTATGTGCGATCCATCCGGTTAGGCCCATCTTTCACCCTACCTCTCAGTGGGCACACCTGCCTGCAGGTTGTCTTCTACTTATCGACATTGTGGTGAGTTTCTCCCCCAGAGACTAGTGGGGTAGGTTACCAGTCGCCAACTCCCAGTGCAGTCTTTATTTATTTTATTTTATTTTATTAAAAAAAACCTGTTTATTGAACCAATGAGTATAAGTGATCTTATAGCATTACAGTTTTCTTGGAAATTATTTGGAAACTATATATGTGATATCTTAAATCAAATACCTCAATATGAAAAAGATAATATAATATGGGAATCATTATTTGGACCTCAGGAAACACAAAGTATTTTTTGATCTAAATGTGGGGACCCAGTGAGAATGATTTACTCTTCATATTGTTGCACTCAAATATTCAAGCTCAGAAAACTCAAATGTAGCACAGTTTTAAAGGCCTTGAAGATATCTCTATTATAATTACCGAATTCTAGGTGATACTAAATCTTTTATCAACTTATCAATATAATTTTGATTTAATGACTTGCTGAACATGAACCGTATCACTATCCTTGATATTAATTTTATACGCAGAATTCTGTCAATACAGAGAAGAACGAAGAAATCAAAATTGAGGTCCATAGGGTCTTTACAGAAGCATAGCTCCATGCACACAGGACAAAACACACACACACACACACACACACACACACACACAGCTACAGTGAATCGGTCAAAGGAAGCTGACTCAGACTTGCCTGGGGGCAGTAACTCACTCGTGAAGCATCTGCTACATCCGAACACACCTTAGCATTAATGCTGCTGGGTGCATCTGTGTGTGTGCACAACCTTGTTAGCATAATCTGACCCAAATGTGTGTGTGTGTGTGTGTACTTTCTTTTCTTTGTATATGTCCTTGTGTGAGCTGATCAGCAAAGCGTAAAAACGAAGAGGGAAGGTCCAAAAATAACAGAAGTAGGTAAAAAGGACTTGAAGTGCAAAGTTTCTGACACACCACTATTTCTTTCTGTGTGACTGAATGTGTGTGTGTGTGTGTGTGTGTGTGTGTGTGTGTGTGTGTGTGTGCCCACGTATGTCAGCCTAATGCCAGGTGATTTGAAGGCCCTGATGTGAATCTGGTAGGCAAGATTACAGCACATTAAATGCACTGACTCACAGCCACAGGACACAGAAAAGATAAACAACTGTAGTGTGTGTGTGTGTGTGTGTGTGTTTCAACTTGCATACCATTTACATTTCAGACGAGCTTAAAACTCACAAGCACACACACACACACATACAAACACAAACACAGACACACACACAGAGTTAGGTTGAGGCGCAGCTGTTGATCCTAAATAATGCTAAATCTTTCTGGCTCACATAGGTATTTTGGTCTCCTGGAAAGAGTTTCTCAGACAGTCACGTCAGAGCATGAAGATGAGAGATGAGACAACTCTATCTCTATCTCCATCCAACTTTAGCCAGACTAGTTATCATCTCTGCTGGCAACAGAACATGAAACAGAGAGAAAGAGAAAACATTGTTTCGGTGGTGGAGGAAAGGAAAAAGAGAGAAAGCTCTGGTGAGCCATTCTGCCTCTTTCTGTTAGTGTCCTCCCTTCATCACACTCATCCCTACATGCACAAAAGTTACAAAGTTACTTGTAAATTCAACACAAACACTCCCACAGTCACCGGCATCTGTCTGTTGCACAGTCTTCCATCTCTGCCTCCCTTTTTTCTGCATCCTTTACTCGTTGGGAGACATCTGTGGCGTGAAAACTTAATCAGGTACCACCCAGAGCGAGGGAAAGGGAGATGGGTGAAAAATAAAGGAGCAAGGACAGAAAATAAGAGCTGGGGGGGGGGCGAGGAGGTGAGACCGTTACCAATCACCTCTTCCTCTTCTGTTATTTTCCCTCCATCTGTTTTCTTGCTTCCCTCCTCTAATTCCAGGCTGTCGTCTTTCCACTTCCCTGTATTGTTTTCTTGCAATATCCCTCCATTTTATTGTGTATGAAACTAACATTTTCACCTCCGTCTGTTCAGCTGTTAAATCTCTCTGTTCTGCTTTTCTATCACTCATCCTCCACACATGGCCATAAGTACTTTTCATTTCTCTCTGGCCTTTTGCGCTCTTGTTCATTTCCCCCCTGACAGTTTAAAAAAAAACTAATCCTTCATAGTTTGCTTTTTTGGACAAATAACACGTCTGTGCGAGAGGACTTTCATTGGCAAACAACACTGTCTGCGTTTTACAAAAAGCTGTGCAGCATAAATAAACCATGTAGAGAGGTTGCAGTCAAGGCTCTTATTTAACTATACTATGTGCACTCTAGCAACACACATACACTAGACGTGGATGTGTGTGTGTTTTTTTTTTTTTTACTTTGACTGCAGTGTTTGTACTTGAATGAGTGCATTTATATTCAGAATGAAATATCAGAGCCAGCACTCACTCTGTGAGCGTCTTTAATGTTTAGTGCAGGGATCAAACAGCAATGCAGTGTGTGTGTAGGTTTCCGCAGAGAACACTGACACTTGTACGCCGTCCAATAACAGACTTTTGTGTGGACGTAATTTGATAGAAAACCTGTACGGGGCCGTGCGTCACCGGTTTTGTAGTCTCTACGTGATTGCATTTGTACCCGTCATGTCCGTCTGACACCCTGCCATCGCCTGCTTTCTTTCTTATACCACAAATGACGCAAATCCACTCCACTCCATTCATTATTTCTCTCACTGTCTCTCTTCTCTGGGCTCACGCTTCATTAACACTATCCAAATAAATAGAGCTGAAAAAAGCCATACCTTCACTTCAAAGACTCAGCGGGCTGTCAGCAACTTGCAGGAGCAATTAAAAAGCCCTCGGCTGGATGCTGGTGATGTAGTTGCTCTGTGTGTGTGTGTGTGTTCGTGCGTGCGTATTAAAGGTGTTTAGTTCAGGAGCTAACTGGACTTTGTTTTCAGCGGGACTAACATGCAGCAACACGCGTGAAACAAAATCAATTAGAATCTAATTGGTCAAGGACTGCTTGATTGCACGACTGGATGACTGGAGACGAAACAGCTTAAGGGTATTTACTCTACTCTTTAGGAGGCAAGTTTCACTGGGGTGGCGCAGAGCTCAGGGCTAGTTCAAATTCATCCAGTGATGCTAAAAAGATAAAGGAAATTTCTAATTCGTGGGCTGGATCTTGTTTTTTACACATTTCCCCAATAATAATGCTTTGTAAGTAGGTGGTACTGTGTAGTTTCAGAGCAAACCAGTCAGTCGTGAGTTTCTGCCGATTGATCGGCCTCAGCAGGAAGCATCTTGTGTTTGTTATCTTGGTTGGGTTTTATTTTTAACAGACCTGTTCATCTTTTGATATGTGCAGATTGCGTCTGAGTAAAGTCTAAAGTGCTGTTGTTGCTGCTCGTTCCTGGCAGCAGGATGAGTGGGTGCACTTCAAGTGACCACTTAGGCTCTGATTTTGTTTCCTCACTGATATTTGATTATGCAACCATACATCTATACAGCTACTGTGGGAAGCTATGGGTGATTGGGATTGATATTTGCATACTGTGTAAATCTACACAGAAAGCCTTGAGATTGTAAAGAAATAAAATAAATGAGGTGAAAATGTAGAGAGAGAAAGTTGACATCTTGCCTTAATGGAAGATGTGATTGGCATTGTGATTGCTTTGTCTTGTTCTGTGCAACACCATGGAGCAGTTTGTGCTCGAGTGCAGTCAAAAACATGTTAACACTACACACTAGCAACTGAACCATAACCATGTCCAAATGTAGTCTAAGTAATCTGATCATTATTATGTTCTCGTTTAGGATGAGTCCATTACCGTCTACTTCGACAATCACCCAGAATTCAGTGTTAGCCCAGTGTGAACAGCTACTACAAACATGGCTGTGTGTCTCACCACATTGTCCCTGCTTAGGACCTCCAGGATGTTATTGAGCAGCTCCAGACTGTTTCTCCTCTCATCATGTGGCCCATCAGCCATACTGGCCAGTGCTCCGCTCAGCTCCTGCAGCATCATGGGTAACAACACATCTCGGCACTCTGCAGAAACAAAACCACACATGGCGACAGGTTTAATAAGCAGAAACACACAAATAAACAGCACAGATGCACACACACTATAGATGACTTTTTAAACTCCAAAAAGAAAACTCCAGAAACCTGTCAGAAAGAAAAAGTGGATAGTGTGAGACAGTGTATGCAAGAGTGATGTTTTATTTACTTCTTTTAGGCAAGGCCCTAAAAGATAAGAGTGTTTTAACAAGTTTAAACACGAACATCAAGATTTACTTTAATGTCATTCTCCTCTGAAAAACCCTTCAAAACCAAAAACCCGGACTCTTACATCAATTTGTGCAGCACCTGTGGAGACAGCTGTGCCCACAGGGCTGTGAGTGATGATGCCACTGCACCCTGAAGAAGAAATTCAACCCTAACCCCAGACAGCACAACGGAGCGAGATCAATCAAGTGTCTATTTACAGTTCCACGCATGTCTGCTGCTCCGTCAGCCACACAGTCAACACATCAATCACTGTGGCCTAACGCCGTCTCTTTCATATCTCTGATTAATCCACGGCTTTAGTTAATTCATGTGTTAATTTGGTCACACATGCAATGCATCATCAGTAATTACACCCATAAAAGATCATGTCAGATTGAAGGACAGTTAAATGAGATACAATTTGATTAAAGCTTAAAAAAAAAATACAAAGTTAAATCTACTGTACACGGAAGCATCGGTTATATTTTTATACTGCTTACACCTGGTGCTAAACCGCTCTATAAATTCTTTATGGATGTTAAATGGTCGCCGCTCTTCTCCAGGGGCTTGCCCAAAGTCATTCCAGGAATTATAGGAAATCACAGATAGACTGAAGTAACTGCAGTACTGTAGTGGAAGTGAAGTAAAGGCGGATTGGAGTGAGTTAAAGGATGTGTGTGAGGCTCTAGCACCTTTGCCAAAGCAGTGAGCAGCACAATTTCTTGTCTCCTCCACTAACAATATTCAAGGATGGATTTTTTTTCCTTTATGTATTCTTAAGCTTTTCGACAGATGAATGTGTTTGTTTGATGTCCCATAATATCCTTAAAGCACCAACAAGGGAGATTTTTTTGAAAAACAGTCCCTGCTCTCAGCTGTAAACAAAAATGATGTTATTTTAAGCTTAACACAATTTAAGTTGATTTTCATGCCAAAGTAACAAACGGAAAACAATGGCTTTTCATAAGGATGAAAGCATGCAGGCCTAAACCTTCTGTCTGTGTTGTATATTGGTTCACATTGCTGTAGCATGTCCACCTGAGCTTTTACTGGAATTTGTTGACACAAAACTTCTGTTGACAATAACATTTGATGATTTAATAATGAGACTGGCATTTTGACTAGGCACACTTGGACAGATATTTCAAACTGTTGATTTTAAAGGAGATCATCTCATGAAAATTCTCCTCTGACGTTGTATATTAGATTATTAGGCTGCAGTAAATTCATTAGAACAGAGGTCATGATGTAAATGATGTACTGCGCTATGATTTAAAAGAAAAACATACATTTTGAACACAGTGATAACTGAGCCCTCTTATTTTTTTTCCCACTTGCCTACCATGACCTCTCCCTTCCATGTCTTCTTCTCTCTCCATCTTTCTGCCCTCCCCCACCTCTAACACTCCATCCCTCTCTTGTAGCCGCAGGTAGACGGAGCCCATTAAAAGCTCATTTGGGCTGATGCTCGTTAGTTGCATTATTAACTGAGCCAAGCCCGTACGCCCGCTGAGTGGACCCTCATCACAACGCTCACTCCATCACACAAACATGCAGAAGGTGGGGGGGGGGGAATGCATGAGTCACCGGATGCCCTCAATGACTCAGAGAAATTGAGGGAGGAGAAGGAGGAGGAGCTTGGACAGGTAGAGGAAATCCAACATGAAGAGGAGGAGGAGTTTTTGGTCGGTCATCAGGAAAGATTGGATGACAAACAAAAGTAGTACCTCAATCTATTTAACATAATGCATAATGTATAGCTTCAGATAAAGAATGACAGAACATGAAACAGAGAGACCTCCTGGTGTGTGCCCTTTGAAAAAATAGATAGTGGTGTTTTCAGTGATGCCAGCTTTGTATTTGAGCAGAAACCCTAAATCTGTTTAATCCATCAAAGCGGAAACTCATCATCTTTTTGTTCTTTCACGTAGAGAAAACAATGAGTGTTTCATAGTGGTGTTGTGTTCAAGAATTAATCCGTGTGCATCCCCAGGGGTTGGATCTACCATTAAACCTGTGGAAGACTCCATTCCCCCGTGAAATGACCCTAAAGCCACCTGCTCCTTTACTTCTATTGATCTGAGAAACAAACCCAGATGATATTTTTAGGTGCAACATGTTCCGGGGAGAGAAAATGAAATAGAGAGCAGGTGGAGGGGGGGGTTGAAAGGGTATCCTGTTGTGTGATACGCAGTGTGCTTTTTGTTTTTACTGTGTCAGGAGCCAGGCGTAATGAAAGAATAACCACGATAGCAAGTTTCAAGGTCTACGCCTACCCTGACCCCATGAGAACGCGCAGGAAGACAGAGGAATACATTTACTGAAGCTCCATGAATTACACTTCTGCACATTGATAACATTAATATCAATGCACACAAATATTTCAGGCATCTAGCCTTCCTGCAAGGCACTGTAAATTGAAGGTGACTGAAGAAGAAGTGTGGTAGATGACAAGTTGCCGTTTTTTGTATGATCTGTCTCAGGCAACACACAATGCGCTGCCTTGGTTGAAAGGATTAAAGAAGAGAATGAATGATTGCAAGAGTCAGAAATGGAGTGTAATATAGAGGCTTGCTGGACAAAAACTCAGAGCAGAAACTGAAACTTAATTTTATTTCCTATTTCAATGGAAGTTATTTTTCTAAATAAAGAAAGCTTTCAGCAAGAGCCAGGTAGCAGTCATACTCAGATTTTATGTGCTGAACTGTAGACAATTTCATTTCCCACGGTGACACAATCTTCCCCACTCCACTCAACCTTTCTACGGGGCCTGCTGACAGTGTGAAGTACATATATATATATATATATATATTTCAGCATAGAGCACATATTTTCACCAACAGTCGGAGTCTCATGCTTTTTGAACACTCTAACCTGTGCTCTTCGGGGAGTTTTTGTTTGCAGAGTAAAACACCTTGAGTTGAGTCAGCAGCTGCTTCTCATCTTAAAATTCAGAAAACTTACAGAGAGCCATGAACACCCTAATAGCTTGCTCATCTCCAGCATCCTACTTTGACAGATCTGGGAGGGTGTCTGTTTTGATTTTACTTAAGTTCCTCTTCCCTTCAAAAATGCCTCTGGAGCTCCTGAATATATGAGCATCAAAAATGATGAAGCACAGGCTGCTTTCGTAATGCTCCTCCAGACTCTGTGGCTGATAGTCTTCAGTCACTGATGCGGAACAGTGCCTTTAACTTTGCAGGTATTTCTCAGCGCCTTTGCCTGGCCTGGAATAACATCAGAATGTTAATATCTTCTGCTTCAGCCTGAATGGCACCTTTCTCAGAGACTTCTTTGAACTGCACCATGGTACTCTGGGCTTTCAGTCTTGTAAGAGTACCAGCTACAATAGTGTGCAGCTCCCAGGTCCAGGTCATTCTTTAAGAGGCCATTTAAAATGATTGCTATTTCAAGTAACACTGGCTCTGGGCTCAGCACTGTGGCTGAACGTTGGCTCTCTGTGAAGAAATGTGTGTTGGTAACAACAGACAGATATGCAAAAAAAAAACAAAAAAAACAACCTTGAACGCTAATGAGCACATTCGTTTCATTTTTAAAAAACAAATGCCTGCTCACAGTAGATCACCTCCGCGGCCCAATCAAACACAATAGATGTCTCTTGCATTTCTTTTATAAACTGATATTACAAGAGTACAAACTGTGAGTGGAGCCACCCGAGGTCGTTTTAGTGGGATTTTATTTCTTGACTGCGTCAAAATAAACCTTAAGAGTACTATCATATTGGCTGAGTAATTTAACTAGCCGTACAAATGTGTCCTCATTTGAGCGAAAGGGATTTTCACAGTCACTGTAAAAAGCAGTTGCCTGCTGACAGAATGCAATTAATTCCCTCGGCACAAATGCCAGATCTGTTGGGTCTTTAAATGCGGAAAGCTTGCAAATTTAGCTTCCTTAAACAATCTGCAGCTTCTGCCAGCATATCTGCCTCTCAGTCCTCCTGGTTTCTGTCTTTCCCTCTTGAGGCATCTCACTTTCTTCATTGGTGATTTCTATTCTTTGTGATCCCTGGTCCTCCATGTATAACATAATCCTCATCTTCTCCATCTCAATCTTTTGCCTTATCTTGTTCTCTTGTCTCTGCTGACCCCTCGACGCTTCTTTTCCTCTCAATTCCCATTTCTGTCATGTCGTCTTACTGTTGCTGGCCATCAAAATTCTGCTTCTCCAACTCAGCATGTCAGGTAAAATTCAGTTCACCACAAATCTTCAGTGATATATGAGTAATTTCTTACACAATAACTAATCACCAGTTCTGTGTTGTTGCAATCTTCTCTCTTCTCAGTGAGTACAGAACAGAACCACATGTGCTATGTGCTCTGGATTTGCTGTCTTGAGCCCTCCAGACAGAACTTCCTCTTGGGCTGCATACAAATCCAGCATCCTTTGCTTGGATTGCCAGAATCTAACCCTAGTCATGGCCCTAATCCTATAACCTCAAACCGCTTCTTGCAGATGTTTGGTGGAGCTCGCTAGCGGCTACTTTGCAACAAAGTGGGGAGAAGAAAAAAGAAGAAGTGGAGTAAAGGTGTCAGAGAAAAGGAGCGAAAAAGGCATTTGAACTTATGCAGTTGTTGTTTTTTACTCACATGAAGAGGTTTGATATAGCAGGAGAAAATGTAAAATTTACAAGCTAATCAATAACAGAAATGGTGTAATTTGAGACACAAACACACACACTTGTGACTAAAATTAACACTGACTAATTCACCAATGGCTGCATTTCCCTGTGTGCACCTGTGTTCCTATGTTCCACTTGCCTGTGTGATTTAGCCGCATGTTATATGTTTTAGCCCGCGGTACAATGCAGTAAATCAATTCAGCCATGCTGTGGAGGAGAGTTTCGCCAAGAGGCACTGACAGACAAATGGAAATTGAGGTCTCGGGGCAAACATTGGGATGCATTTTAACTTTTTCTCATCTAGCTTTCATCGTGTGCAGATATACACACTTGTTCAAAGAAACAGAAATACACACAGGTGCTTACACACAACATATTCAGAACGCACACCAACATAGCTTCAAGTGCTCATCTATATTCAATTGGAAATGTCTATTTATTCTAGCTGTAATCTCCCTTTGATTATTAATACCGATGTGTGTCTGTGTGCCCATGTGTGAATTGTCCTTTTTGCGTCTGATTTGGTGCTTTACCGCTATTTGATGTGTAAGAGCTCAAATCTCTTTGTGCCTGCTTGAGAGTGTGCTTATGTGTTTGGGTTACCAAGTTTGCGAGAGCAGACAGCTGCTAGCGCTGGCAGGCCACCACACAGAGAGCAGCTTTGATGGCTCAGCAGCCAACTCATCCTTTCTCTGTTCCATTTTTTTTTTGCATTTGACAGCCAAACACAATAAACTACAGCACATGATAATGAGATGCAATCTCAGTTTCTAAGAGGCGTGTAAATCAGCTGTGTCTTCCCCTTTCTATCCGTCCCTCTCCCTCTCTGCTCCCTTTGGTTGTCGCGCCCAGCTTTTGGGAAGATAGACTGATAGAAAAGATGATAATGAGGAGGTCTGGAGGCGCGACGACAAGTAAATCTTCTGAGTTGAGAGGGGGTTGGGACCACGCCAACTGTCTTCTCGCTCGGTGAAGACTAAATGTCTCTCTCAGCAGGTTTTTCATCTCTCCGTGTCACTGTGGGTGTCTCCTCTCATCCACTCTCTTTCCATCTTCCATTTGTCTTCCTCCCTCCTTTCTCACTCTTTCCTTTGCTCCATCTTTAAACCCCATTAGAAATTTAAAGACCTATATTTCCTCTGTTCGTATTTAGGTTTCATTTTATTTATTTATTTTTTTAAATCGCTGGTTCGATTTGGTGGGGCGGTAAAATATATTTGACAAGTATGATTTGTAAAAGCAGGAAAGCTGTCACTAAATGGTTTATTGGGGTGATATTTTTTTCATGGAAATACATAAAATTGTCTTGCCCGCGTGAATGAGTGCTCTCCCAAAAGTGTGGCCCGATAAGTTAGAGATGATAGAGTGCACTATAGAATGACGCTGAAATACAGCGGTTATGATGCCTGAAAGTGCATTTTTTCTCTGTGATTTTGGCTATGAGGCTGATAAGACCTGGCACAGAACAAATACTGTCAGCGAAAACCAAAGTAAACACGATCACAGTAAAGGGTGCTGTCTTGAGAATAATTGCATTTCTCCCAAGTATACATGCATACAAAAAAATACAGCAGAACTTTTTAACAAGAATATAGATGTGCAACACCATTTGTCGATATTTGCTCTTTAGTCCAGACAGAACTGGGCATGAGAGTCATGTTTACCACTAAGACAAAGATTTGTTGCCGGGATAACGAGTACACTGCTGCTACTGTTCAGATAATCCCTTGAGGCTTGCTTCTAGGTGCAGCTTTATATTTATTTCACCATGTGCTTCAAACAGTTTGTAAATCATCTTTCTCTTTCTTTCCACCTGCCTTAGTCACTGTCTTTGAGTCAACCGCTAATTGCCACCCCTCATTCTCTGCCTTCCCCCCCTCTGCTCATTCTTCCATATGACTGTTAAATTGATTGACCAATTAGACTGTTGGTAGCAGTAGTTGCTACAGCGTTTTTGATGAATTTAACCAAGATCAATGGTAGATGAATGGCTTGCTGTGAACCATCTCACTGCTTTGACTGATGGGCAGGCTTATTCCCACTGTCCTCTAATAGGAGAGTAATACATCACAAAGCTGTCGGCTCTGGTTAAGTCTATATCTGGTTTCAGGTTTTCAGATTGGATAACAGCATGAGCACAAATGTGATACATATGCTCAATCTGTAAATCTTTATTCAGATATTCTTTAAATCATCTCCAACTTACTGACGTGTTTAAATCATTAGTTGCAATATCTTCAGTGCCATCCAATTCAACTGATATCGTTGCTGCCATACAATGACACAGGGTCCCAACGGGGTTCATTAAGCTTTAAACAGTCCCAGAAAGGTTATTTTGCTGTAACCTTAGAAACATAAGAGGAAAGCGCCACTTAGCTGTGCAGTGGAGAGCTGACAGCACTGAGCTGTTGTGGCAGGTTGCTCCTGTCTCACATCTGTACTAAATGAATTAATGGGTAAGTGTCTTGATACACTGACCGTTGCGTCCCTCTACTGTCCTTGTCTGTATTCAGGTTCCATCGAGATCAACCACCAGACACAAGCCTGGAATGAATATAAATGACACAGAGACAGTGTGAGACAGAGGCATTTCCCAAAATGATTAAACTCCATTCACTTTGTTCCATTAGCCTCATCCATCCCTCTTTTCTTCCACCGTTTTATCCACAACCTCCCAAACTGCAGTCTCTGCAGGCTCTGAATGAATGACAGAAACTACCTCCATCTCTCTCTCATTAACCTTGTGGAACAATCACAGCTCTACAGTAAACACAGCTATTTTGGGTCAGCCTGTCCGACAACAGTCAAAAATCATTTGTGGCAGATGGCTCCTCTGCTGTCAAACACCCAACTGCACGCACGCACACACACACGCACACACAATTTATAGTCAAATTCTCAGTACTGTGGGATGTTTTTCTTGGGTGCTTGTGAGCACGATCGCAATGCAGTTAGTATAAAGTGAGACATGAACCTTAATGTGATGTAACGAAAGCTAATGTAATGTAACACAGCATGTAATACAAAAGCAGAGCAAGACACAGCAGGAGAAGAGAAGAGAAGAGAAGAGCTGTGCAGTAAACAAAGACATTGTAGTTCATAAAGAGCGGAACACAGAGAATCACTTTTGAGACAGCCTGAGGGGACAAAACAGCCATATGACAATTACGCCTGTCTCTTAATATGTCGATATAACTGAGGATACAGCATATGGGCACAGGGGGGCTTATTGGACCACCGAGCAACCTGTTACCACACGGACACGTTCACACAACCTGAGCAGCAGTAAAGCTGACAGCTTTGAAATTACAGCTCAACCAGCTGCTTTGAGAAAGTCCAGGAGAAATGCATAACAATAAATGCAGGTCCCTCGTGGTGCAGGCAAACACTTGCTTACCCTCGGGGTAGCCACACACACACATCACACATCATCTATCCACTGTTAAAAACACAGGCTTTTCACAGGAGATTTAATAAAACACAGCATCATAGTAGTTTGAGCCATGTGGTTAATTGGTTACTTGGTAATTTCTTTGTCATCTGAAGCTCTCTTAGAAGCCAAATGTAGAAAACCACATTCAGTATATTTAATAACCAGAGCCCAAAGTGACCTGTCACTAATGCTGATTGGTAGAGAATGTGGAGACAACCGAGATCACTCAGCTCTGATTAAATCCACACGATAATAACTGTACAGTGCATCACTCATCCATATTCATCAAGCATTGACATGCATCTGTTAAGTAATCACAGCAGGGGAAATATAGACATGGGTGTGAACAATGTCAACAATAATGTATAATGTGCTGCAGTAAAATGCAAGCAATTTAAGTAATGAGATTGCTGCTGTTTATATGGACTGATATGGATGATAAAATTAAAAAAAAAAATGCTGACTGCACAGTCAGCTTTTGTGATATTCTGTATTATGGGTGATTTTTACATCATGTTATAGAGATGTTCATCTTTAAAAAAATATCTTATGAGTGCTTTACCCTAAGATTGGTTGGTGTTTCCTGTAATCTGCTTAATATGATAAGATAAGTTAAGACAAACCTTTATTTGTCCCTCAGTGGGGAATTTGCAAATGTAGGCCTACTACAAGAGGAAGGACATGAGCAGCATCTTTTTTTGCTGTACAGATGGCGGAGGGGTAATAGCTCCCTGGCTGAGAAAACACAGAGGGTTAGTGGATTGACTCAGGGAGTTTGACCAGCTTTGGGAAATGAGTGGTCAAACAAAATGACAGACTCATCCCTCTGTCCCTCTGCTCTTTGCTCTCCCTGATCTCTCGTTCTTTTTTTTCCCTTTATCACTGTTGATGCTCTCAATCTGTCACAGTGATTGCCTGACGGCATTATAATTTGCCTAAATTGAGCCATAATGCGCCTCGTAAATTTAATTTTGTCTCAAAACCAGATTAACCCGCATGACAGGATGCACATGTGTATCTGTGTGTGTGTGCCAGCGTGTGGACGCATTGTGTGTGTGTTTGTGTGTGTATACAGTATGTGCTTGCCAAGATCCTTAATCCCAGGAGCGTATGCTGAATAAATCAGAGGAGTATTTTTGAGCAAGGGGGGAAAAAAAAATCCAATCCCTTCAAACACTGCCCAGTGGATGCAACCAGTCATGAGAAAGCCAAGCACATGGACAGGCAAAATCAGCAAGTTGGACACAAACACAGACACACACATTCATTTCAAACCAGGGCTGGAGAAAAATGAATGCATGTGAACATGTGACAGGACCTCATTTCAAAAATAGCAACTGCTTTCCAACTGAATAGTTTCCAAAAATAAAAAAACAACAACCTTACATACATGTAACAATCTTACACGGTAGTAAAGGACTTCACAATTTCTGGTTGTACACATTTTTTTTTTTTTTTTTTTTTTAGAAAGAAGCAGATTCATTTCAAACAATATTCATCCACATTTTAGCCCCCACACACCCAAAATCTCTGGTGTGTTCTGCTGGACGGAGACGCTGACCATCTGCAGTCCGTTTGCAGTAAACAATGTCCTCTTGCAATGAGGACATCTCATCTCATCTTCCAGTTACAGTGGGTGAGGAGCCGATGCGTGTAACATTATGTAACAAGATATTGTTAAAATACACTATGATTGCATTGAAACTGGCGCTTTTAGAATCCAATTATCACCCAGATTTGTGTATTGTTGATTTTTTATCTGTCTATCTTATATCTAAAATAAATCCAATGAATTCATTCCTATATATATATATATATATACACACACACATATACAGGAAAATAATGACCCATTAGTTTGTTCATTCTCACTCTGTCAAACATCAGCAAGCAAATGATGTCCTGTCACACACTGACACACACATTTATGATTCCATCACTTCAGAAGATATTACATTGATTTACATTCATTTCATAGACACTTACCATAAACCTAACCATAACCTAAATCTTCACCCTAAATTTAATGGATATACATGATGGGGACTTGTGTTTTCTCCCCATGGGAGAGGCGAATCCCCACGATGTGACTGTGTAAACAGATTCATGACTCCATGACATGAATAATACACATACACACACACACCACCCCCTTCCATCATCAAATCTCTCCCACACTGTCAGTGGCTTGACATTTATCCCTGGAGGTGAGCTTGGCAGGCCTGCTCAGACAGACAGTCAGACAGACAGACAGGTAGGGGTTATTAAATATGTATTGCGGTGCAGGGATAGGACACCAGGGGCCATTAGCTTTTATAAATATATAATTTAGCTCTGCTGCATATTTCACCCTCCTGGGCGAATGGCACCCTAGCATACAAGCCCTCTGATTAGCATCCCAATGCTAAAATGCATCTCAATTAGACTGAGTGTCAGCCCTCATTTGGTGAGGCAGGGATCGAGATGGAATGGACCAATGTATAAATGAAGGAATAAATAAATAACCAGAGTGCTAGAGGATAGAGAGAAAGCAGCAGAGGAGAGGCCTTGGTATCGCTGACCAACAGTTTGCTGATTGATTGCGTGTGAACAGGCCTTAAACTTTAATCACTTCTGGAGCGTTTAATAGCTAAACAAAGCTACTCTCTTTCTTACATGCTCTCCCCAAGCTATTTTGTTCTCTCTCAGCACCACCATCCACCTGTTCTCTCTTCTCTCTTTATCCGTCCCAAATCGTGTTTGTTCCTCCTTTTTCAACCAGCCTTTGTCTCCTCCCCACTCCTCTGTCATCCATCTTTCCCATCCTTTTACATATCCCTCTGCCTCTGGCCCACATTTACCTATCATCATGTCATCCCTCCTTCCTCTCTTCCCGGTCTCAATCCACCCCCTTCCCAAAAGATTCTTCATCTTCTGCTCTGTCTGTCTCCCTCTGCTTTTCTATTTTCCATCCTTTTCCTCTGTTTGTTCTTATCTATCTCCTTGGTGTCTCACTATCTCTGCCCGATTCCATCTCCATCATTTTTGCATTGGAAGAGTTTTATTCCAAAAAGAGTCTTGCATCGCTTCAAAAATGACAAACACTAAGAATGGCATGAACCTCCTGGCATGAATTCAAAATACTTTACCGGCTATTCCTGCAGCTGAAAAGTAATTTCAAAATCCTGTTTTCCAAAATAGTTTGAGGACAGTCATCTGTTTTTTCACATATTGATTGATAATTCAGAGGTCTTTTTGTTTGCCAAAACTGATATACAGCATTTTGGAATGTTGCCCCACATTGTTTTGATTTTTTTTTTTTTTTTGGCTGCTCTCTACCTGTCGTGCTCCATCACCTGCTCTCCTGTTACTTTCATCACTTTCTTTCCTCTTCCTTTAACCGTGACAGAGTGTGACTCTGAGCGTGTTGACAGCTAGCCACAGGGCCGAGTCTGTCGTCTCGCCCCCTGAGGAATCAATCATCCGAGCCAGGATCGATACCAAAGGACCGTACTCTGGACCGGCTACTGGCTTGGTTGGCAGCGGACCCACTGCTACAGCTGGCAAAGACAATATTCAAGGCAGTGCACACCACCACATAGCATGCACCACTGCACAAACACCGAAATACACAAATGCACTTAAACCCACATCAGTCACTCTGAAACAAATACATGTAAATGTGTTTGCAGGTTGTCTATGAGAATGCATTCATGCACACATGGTGCTATGTCCATGGATGGACTGAATCTGTCTCGCACATCTCAGCCTGGCTCAGACTGATTTCTAGCTCAAACCAAATTTGGTCAAACACAATCACTCAGTCTGCTTCCAATTCTTCTGTTTGCTCTGCACAGGCCCGATTATGAGCCTCCTTATCTAGTGTGTGTTATCCAGCAGCACCACAACTGCCCACTCTATCCATCACTGCGTGTTCCTGTGCAGGGGAAACCACCACTTATCAGTCCGCTACAAGCAAATTAGACAGACATAATTGAGCTGAACAGAGGTAGGGGGTGGACAGATGGGTGCAGAGTGTGCGGTCGTTCATGTGTAGTGCACTTTAAAGGTACGATACAGACAAACTCATGTGTCCGCGGCAATTATGCCAAATCTAGTGCAAATCACTTGAAAGTAGAATAAGCACAGTTTTGAGAAGTGACACATTAATGACGGTGAAACTGCAGCGTTCTGAATGCACTTCCTGTCATATCTGCTTCAAACATTAGGTGATATGACTTCTTCTCCAGGTATCACCTGTGACATTAACATGGATAACACTTATCTTTCTCAATATTCACCACCACTAACACCCACTCATGCGGGAATGGTGCACTCATTGTCTGCATGCAAAAAGGTTTGTGGACATTTATTAGTCTCGGTGGAAAGAAAACATCAATGCTGCAAGGACGAAGAAAACCTTTCGATACTGCCACTGACTGACAAATATGTGTTTATGTCGATGTTATTTTAGCCTCAAGACTGTTTAATCCCAGCAAGTGTGACTTGAAGTGACCTTTACCATCAGTGAAGGAGTACATTAATAGGTGCCACTGATTGTAATAAGAGGGTATCTGACTGGAGTCTATTGCAATGATTGTAATGTCAGCGGAGGTGAACATAGCAACACTGAAATCAGGATCAGCATAGACATAAAATATTTCTTTCTTTATCTCAACTAAAAATAGCCCCTGAGGAAAAGTAACTCAAATATCCTTTATTTTATTTAAATGCTCGGTGAAGCGGCAGATGATTTTTTTATTTAATCTTTTAAAATAAATAAATAAATAAAATCTGGTAAATTAAATTACATAACATGTCAAATGAAGTTCATTCTATAAAAATTAAATTGACTTCACTTAAATGTGTGTGTATGTTGCAGTAAACCAAATAAAGCATAAATGCATAAACACCAGTATGTCCTTTCACCATGTGGCTGATGCTTTTATGCAGAGTACTTTACTGGATTGCCCCACAGGGAATGGAACATTACCCTTACAGTATTAGCACCACACTTTTATCCACCATGCCGTATCACGATAAAACCTTTAAAGCAAAGCAACTCGCTTACTGGTGATAAAGTACAGTGGGAACAGCTGTCTGCCCAGTCCTGTCGCTGGCCTGGAATTACTCACTGTATAATAGACCTTTTAATGTGATCTCGACCTTTAAGCGAGAAGCAACTAATGCGCTATAGGATTTCACACAGCTGTTTGACACTGTGCGTAACTGTGATTGGTTCATCCGCTACTGGTCGGTGGCTCAGCGTTAAAGGCCTGTAACTGGAAATGAGATGACACACCTTGTCTCTGGAAGAGTTGGCTGCTGACGATTTCGGTCATGGAGGCCACCTTCTGTTTCTGCAGTTTCTCACGAGGGATGCAGGAATAAAAGTCACGAAGCAACTGACTGGAGAGAGAGAGAGAGAGAGAGAGAGAGCAATAGGCGGTGGAATAAATAATCAGCAAGATCATTATGCAGCAAGAGCAACAGGTTTGTTCTCTTGAAAATGAGCACAATTAATATTCAAGAATCATTTTCTACAGATAATTGCATGTGTTTTGAATTTTAGCAACAACAACGAAAAAAAACTTCTCGCTCTATTTACCCCACCCCCCCATGTAATTGATTCAAAGATGGAAAACACAACCATATGTTAATAAGTCAAGCTTAAAAGATCTCTTCTTTAAGGTCACAAAATATGCAGCCACTAAAAGCAATGGTTGCACAGCAGAGACATGAGCAGAGCAGTGCATGAAAACAAATGAGCCAAAGCCTAAACACGCTTTAATGAAGACACAGGTTTGAGTCATCCTCCGCCCTAAATTCAATTTTAGAATAATTAAAGAGGCCGGTTGCAAGCCCTGATGCCACTTAAAAAGATTGAATGCTCAGAGCACGGCGAACCCTCTCTTGCGTTGTGTGGTCTGCATTTGTTTTTCTGTCTCTCACTTTGACTCTGTCTCCTTAAATAATGACACACAGGTTGCAGAAGCACTTTCGGTAATGATATGAAAGAATTAAATGCGCCACCTCTGGTCCCAAACCCAAACACAACAAAAAGGTTTGTGTGACTTTTCATGTGCGTAAGCTGGCACGAGGACACACTGGGGCACAGAGGCTCAGTGCAGACTTATCAGGCTCACTAATCATTTGAGCTGAATTTAATTAAAACCCAAAATGTCAGCCTATTCCCACACGGGCCTGCAAAGGACACAAAGAGCTAAGAAAAAACATGCATAAATGACAATGTATGTGCTTGTACCACTCGGTGGATCACACTACAGGTGAGTTTACAAGGTTTGTGACTACGCCGAAAATGAGACAAATATTTGATGTCCATCTCATGCACAGTGATTGTAATTCACACAGCTTGCTTTTGCAAACTCTGCCTGAGGCAATTCTGATCAGGAATGCAATGGGGACCTTACTTTCAAGTTTAGATGGCTCGGGTAGGTTTGTGCATGTGTGTGTAAAGAAGTGGAGAAGACAGACAATAAGGGTGAGTGAGAGTGTGTGTGTGTGCGTGTGTGGAGGAGAAATGACAGAAAGTGAGAAGGTGTGCGCTGATTTTTAACTCTCTGCCCCTCGTCACCTCTCTACTTGTGTACGTGTGTGTTTGCTTGTGCGTCTGGTGTTAAAGGTAGCACCTCTGTGATGCTGTGTTGGCATCGAGCCACTCGAGGGACTGAAGCAGCAGATGAGGATGATACACAAACGCCCATACGTGCACACGGAAGCACACACGGGTCACAGAGAGGTGACAAGAGAAATTATGGGGACGGGGTTGTTTGAAATTGCACGGCAAGTCAAGAAAATGTCAATTAGCATCTCCATTTGGAAAAGTAATTAGATCATACCAAGACAATGGATCCATGTCTGTTGCTGGAATTGCTTGAGGACAAATAAAGTGCCTGAAATTCCTAGCTTGGTCCCAGCCGGTGAAGTATATACACTGAGGTCATTTCCTGGGCTAAACAGTATGTAGTAAGTTGATTCTGGGTCAAAGAGAGGTTAAACAAGCCATTCCAAGTCATTGTGCTCTTCAGGAGGCTGAGTATAAACCTAAGAGAAGAGGTTCAAATGGTTTTTGTTTGATGGTTTCACTGAAATTGTCAATTCACTCAGGGGCACATGGAGGAGGTGCAGAGTGTGTTTGAGTGGGTGCCCTTGTGTATATGCCGGTTTGATGAGATTTTTATCACCTGATAAAGAAGGTAAGGCTCGACCAGGATGGTGTGTGTGTGGGTGACAGAGGGACGGGGGTCACTGAACAAAGCCAGGAGGAAAACTTGGGCTAAGCTGAAAACTCCCATATATCCTCTCTGTCAGTGTCCCTGAATGAGACCAGAGATAAGGAGCTAGTGTGCGTGTGTGCGAGAGAGAGAGAGAGAGAGAGAGCGAGAGAGAGTCTTTAAAAAGTAAGCTTACCTGAGGAGTTTGGCATCAAACACTTTCTCAACATCATGCAGGACCGTTGGCAAGTACTTCAGAGCAGCGACCTGATCTCTCACACACACACACACACACACACACACACACACACACACACACACACACACACACACACACCAAGTAAACACTGTTAAATTACTGTCTTGAAAGCTTGTGGAAGTTGTTGGTGAATAGAAGGTGACTTTGCCATCACGCAAACAGTCTCTCATCACAAGTGCAAGAAAAGATTAGATTTATTTTTTAAAAGGGCCACTTGTCTGTCTGCTTAACTTTTTGCGACTCAACCCATTTGCAGGTCTGCTTTGGCGTAAGAACGAGCGGAAGACAATAAACAGCAGAACGGTGACGTAGTCGGGATCAGACTGAGAGGTCACAACAGAGAGGAGCATTCGGAGGAGCAGGAAGATGAGACAGAGTCAGGCAGGAAAATGTTGAAAAACAGAAGAGGAAGCAGAAAACTGGTGAGGGCAAAGATGAGAAGAATGCAAAGAGAAGCAGTAGGTGGTGAGCTTGCGTGATTACCCTGAGCAGCAGAGTTGTGGTGTAGTCTGTTCTCATCAGGCTGTTGATGGACTCGAAAAGCCTCCTCAGCGACTCCTCAAACTCCGCCTGCTCCTTCCCCTCGTACAGCCTAGGGGAAGCAGGAGGGAAATTAATGGAAATGCAACGGGAAAAACAGAAAGGGGCAGAAAGGGAGGAAGCACGAGGCAAATGGTAGAAAACATGACGTGACACGATTAGCAAAGGGGATGTAGGGAGGAATGAAGGAGGTAAAACAGATTAAGGAAAGAATTGATGAGACAAAACAACAGGGGGTGAATAATGAGTGAGGGTGGGGCGTGGAGAGAGAGAATAAGAGGCAAAAGGGTCATAACAAAGAGAGCAAAGACAAGAAGCTCAAGTTGGATATAAATACAGACACTTACTTCTTTCTGTGCAACAAAAACATGGAGGGATTAGTGTTTGAATGTTGGACAAAAAATAAGTTAGTAACTTAAATATAACAATATGAAAACAGTAACTTCGATGGACCCTTTTTATCGTCTGTCACCTACTGACTTGAACCAGGTGTGAGTTCATGACATGATTCAGTCAATCTGAATGCATAACCCAAGGGATCATGATGCATAATAAGCTTCATCCTACATGGGGACTTCGGCTGTTTTTCTTTTAATAAAGCAAGTAATTAAGGCAGCCCCGCCTCTAATAAACAGGTCAGGTTACGTGCATCAGTCTTTAAGCCTCACATATCTCATAAAGAAGCCTTGTTTTATAAGGACTCGCCCTTATTTTCCGCCTCTTAAGCATTCTATTATTTCTCCTCTCCGCTGGGATGTAAATTATTCCACACTAGTTGTTTATCACAGTTTAAATTGATTTCCAAGTTGATAATGATAATGTTTTTGAAGTCATCTTCATCGAGCCAGCGCTGACTTTCTCTTTCACTAACTCGGAGTAATCTAGAAACAAGCGAAATTGCACCTAAATTGTTGTGTTTTTATGGAAACGGGTCATCAAACTGCAGATCCTCACAGCTTCTTTGAATAATATGGATGAAAGTGCATTCATGCATAAAGGCGCCATATTACTCATTTTACATAAGAAGCTGACACACCAAAAGTGTCATACAGCAAAAGTGCATAAGAACTAAAGAGCACATAATTATAATTCAATGCAGTATATTCAATTACAGTGATGCAGCAAACAGACGCAGTATTATGTTGACAAGGTAAAACTAAACATTGATAAGCACCGACTGCTGTGATTACAACAATCCTCTTCAGACTTAAAAAAAAAAAAACAAAAAAAAACGAGGTTATCTTTGTTGCTGCTATTCACATCACATACACAAAGCCCACGCATCCCCTCCACCATCCCTTCGGTTATACTTCCCCCCACCCCAAGCAAACTTTTCTCTCATCCATCTCTCCACCCTTTTCCATCCCCTGTCTCCTCACTATCTCTATGTGATTCACTGGAGCTGTGCAGTTGTTAATTACAATAGAAGTTATGAGTGCTGGAGGGAAGGATTAGCATGTGGCACACAGCAAATTTAGCATGTGGGGGGAGGGATTAGGCAGTAACACACAGAGGTATTATCACTGGGCTCTTTGCAGTACAGTTATGATTACAGACGCATTGTCCTGCTTAATCCACCGGCCCTGTCTGTGCATGAATGTGCATGTGGGTGGGTGTGTGAGTGTGTTTCTGACTTACCCTACTTTAGGGGACGCATTTCAGAATAAAGACCAGTTAATTAGGGGGGGCTTGACCAATCGAGGACAAAAGTCGTGTCCCTAATTGGAAAAAAGCTGATTTTGAGTCAGTGGTCGAGGTTGGGGAGGATAAAGGGGAGAAAAGTAGTGGTTAGGGTCAGGGCAAGTCTCCAGGACATTAATATACAACTCCAATTCCAAAAAAGTTGGGACGCTGTGTAAAATGTTAAAACAGACAATGGCACAAACTGAGCTCATGTAGTAATCTCCTCCATACAATCCTGTGTTTGACAAAATGTTGAACCTCTATCCATCCTTGCTTTTGAACGACTGAGCCTTTCCAGGATGAACCTTTCATACCCAATCATGATACTATCACCTGTTACCAATGAACCTGTTTACCTGTGGAATGATCCAAACAGGTGTTTTTGGATCAGTCCACAACTTTCACAGTCTTTTGTTGCTCCTGTCCCAACTTTTGCTGGCATCAAATTGGTATTTACATAAATCAATGCAGTTGATGAGATCAAACACTGAATATATTTGCACTGTTTTCAATTGAATATATGTCTCAGAGGATTAGCAAATTATTACATTTTGTTTTTAATTATGTTTTGCACTCATCCCAACTTTTTGGAATTTGAATTCTAAGTATGCAAATGTAATGTGCCCAGAAGTGACCAAATTAAACATATGTGTGTGGAGAGATGATATCCAGATGTGTCAGGGTCAGTGGTAGTGTGATAACTACTACTTCACTAAAATATGTCCCATTCGTGCAGCATGTTACAGACTGCAGAGTGCCACTTTAATCCAACTCAAAAGAACTACGTGAAACTAAAAAAGGACCACAGGCAACTTATGTGCACGCACACACACAGGCGCTTAAAACCCACACATGAGCGTAACAACACAAATACGTCACACTAGCTCAGCAAACTAATACTGCAGACAGATGGAGAGGAGGGAGAGGAGGGGGGTGAAGGGGAGGCAATCAACAGGGGAGAGGGGAAAGGTGAGTGAGGGACACTGAGGAAAAATCTGAAGAAAGGAGGGAATGGGAGAGCAAGTACAGAAAGAGCACATATCACTGCGGATGAGAGGAGGACAAGGAGAAAGAAGAACAACAAGGCAACACTCAGCACGTCCCCCATGAATAATAAACTTCCTGACTACACAAATCAGTCATAAATGTCACCTTGTTTTGATTCATAATTGCAGTTCCCCACTGGACCAATCAGAAAAAATGTTCAATGCTGCAATTAAGGTTGAGACGCACAGTAAATAAGTGGTGCAGTGACGAACATTGCTGTGACACATCAAAACAGAATAATAAAAAAATGACATTGCTCCTCTAAGACTGTGGTGCAATGAGTCACATAGTTAACTTGAGTATTGTAAAGTCCTATTGGAGTTTTAAGAGTTTATTTATGCAGACAAATAAACTAACATTGAAGACGTGCTAGGCCAATCAGTTTAATTGTGCTGGAATTCATCAAATATTGTTTAGTCGGTAAAGCTTGGTGTAAGTTTCTGTATCTGATGGATGAAAAAGGTTAAATTAAATATGTGTCACTGAAACCATGGTGCTCCACATTATAGTATTAGTCGGCATTTTCTGATTATTTTAAGATTTCATTATTATTTCTACCAGATATTATATCTTCCAATCATGAGAAATGATCTCAAAATAATGAGACTTCATTATAAGAACAAGATAACAAAATTAGAAAGCCCAGATATGTGAAAAGATTACATAATCATAATATAAGATGTGATTATAATCATATGATAAGTACAGAAGTAATCATATAATAAGATCCTTATCGCATCAATGATTCAGATTAGAAAACATCCTTTTTTATGCAACACAGTGAATTCAATGTGCTTCCCTGGGAAGAGGTGTGAAAATTAAAAGAGGAGGAACAAAGGGAAGAGAGGGGAAATTTAAGGATGAGGGGAGGGACGGAAAGAAAGAGGACGGGGGGAGGATAACACAAAGGAGAAATATAGAACATAGCAGGTGCTCAGGGGAAAGGAAAACGAAACAGATACAACTGATGAACTAGACTACAGGGAAGTAATGAAAGCTATAGGGCGTGAAGGACGGAGAGAAGGTGAAGGAAAGGGTAAAATCTAGTACAGCGTGCCTTACATATTTTACAAGTAAACATCACAAGCCTCTAATAGACTTAACATGAACACGAAGCCAGTTTGACAAGCCAATAAATCTTCTATGCTGCCTATTTAACTATTAATGACTGCTAGTCTTGATGGTGATGATGATGGAGCCTCACAGATGCACCTGCAGCGCCGGTGGCTCTCTTGAATACCTGATTCTCTGTTGGCATGACAAGGCCTCATAGGAGGAGAAATCTGATGTGAAAACTTTAGATGCGGAGCAAGTCGAAGTTGTCGGCTGCAGGTAGTTGGAGGACGACAGATAGGGGAGGAGAGAGAGACGGAGAGGGGTGGAGAGTGAGATTTATCGGTTCAGAGATACCCAGGGGAGGTTGGTGGAGCTCAGTCAATCCAGGAGCAGTGGAGCGATAACGTGATATACGCACACACGCGCACGCACATAAAGACATATACTCAGATGTATATTTATATGTATATGTGTGGGTTTCTGTACACACACACTTACACATGCACATACACACACACACACACAGTCACCCACTTGGGAAACCCAACTAATGCATCCACACAACACACGCTATGAATAAATAAGCAAACACACCCACCACATCGATATACAAACACACCAAATTCAACAGATAAAGCCCACAATGCCCTCTAGAAGATTAAAAAGAGAGACCTTCATTGACCAGTGGACTTCGAAAGACAAACACACCAGCACACACACACAAATTGAGATCTCCTCTTAACCCACTTATACAACCACTAATAGGCTGCACCGAGCAGAGGCAGACACCCCATAACAATTCACACACAAACTTTGCATTCATCCATGAACAAGCACTAAATTACAGCTGTGTCTTCTATGACTGCACATACACACACACAACAATCACACATGCTGTAGAAATGCAAGTCACACACAGGCGAGGCACATTTGTGGATCATGTCTCCGATCTGTCAGCATCAACTTTTTGTGCTGCAGTTATAAATGGTGTTTACAGTTATCATATGGCGCAGCTCTCCACTCAGCACAGTGGGAGTCATAAGTCTCTGCTGCAGGAACTTTGTCTGTCTGGTGCTTCTTTGGCTGCCAATTCAGCAGCCGTGCCCTGTCATTAGCTTTCATTCGGACGATGCACTTCATCATCAATGCTTATTAGCAACGTTAGTGCTGTAATCAGCAGCCTTTTCTCACAGAGCTGTCAAAAACCATTACTCCGGCAATGCACTGTCACTGGGTTGTGTGTGTGTGTTTTGTTGTGTCTATTTGCATCATAGTGGGTCCAAAAATAAATTAGGAGTTGTTACCATAATGATCAGTCAACAAAAAGGTACTCACTGGGAGTAGAGCATACGTGAGCGGACGATGAACTTGAAGATGTACTCGAGGGCTTTGAGGGTTCGGAGGATGGGCTCACACAGTTCTCCTCGACTGGACACATCCAGATACCTCTTCAGCACCGACATCAGCTTCCTGGGAGAGAATGATATGAGACAGAAAGAGAGAGAGAGAGAAAGGAAGAAAGGAGAACCGTGAGAGAAATAACAGAGATAAAGGAAGGAAGAAATCAAAATCAGTCAGACAGAATTGACATTCCTTCTCGGGTGTTCCACAGGTTGGAAAGTTAATCAGCAACTCCATTTTTCACTTCCATAGAGCAGAAAGACAGAGTGCGACAGAGTGAGAGGGAAAGAACAAGAGACAGGAAGACCGGGAGGGGGGGTGGAAAAATGGCAAAATAGTATTTCACACCTCAACAGATGCACCTTTCACACAGCTCACAGACATTTTTATTTGCCCTCAGATGCATGATGAAAAAAAAAAAATCATTCTCCAACACATGCGCAGCCCAAAGGCATCTTTAGACACACACATAAATATTCCAGTGTGTCAAAGCAGTTTGAGAGAGGTGTGGGCGGCAGAGTTCAGTCTAAGTTTATGACCTACCAACATTTCTCCGCCCAGCCTCTTCCTTATCTCAATGACATAGACATAAAACCAAACTGTTGGTCGACAGAGGGCTGAGACTTTTGCCTTTGTGATGGCTCTATTTCCATGACATGGTAACAGGGGATCGGCAACTAACTGGATCAAATCCTCTTAAACAATAAAATTCCCCTTAAAAAATGAACTCTAATCTGGCCTTGCTGCCATCAGGGTGGCCTCGAAAATGTTAACCAAAGTTATTACCATTCAGTCTTCCTTGGTTTAGTTTTGGTGCACGGATAAAAGGCAAGCACAGGAGGATCTATTCTTTTTTTATAAGAGCAAGAGATAGGGAGTTTAAAATGTAGTGAGAGGGAGTTAGAGAGTTTTACATAACGGCCCCTGGGCTGACAGGCGCTAAGCTGCAGTGACCCTCTTAAAGAGGGTGAACACCAACACACTGGCAGGGGAGGGATGGAGAAATGGTGGAGAGACAGATAAATAGATGGAGTGAGGAGCAGACAGGAAGAGAGGAAAGCGGTTCAGAGAGGAGGAGAGTGGCAGGGATAATTGGGCAAAAGAGGCTGAGAGGAGGAGAAACAGTTGGGGAAAAGCATGAAAACATTCAGGGGGGAAAAGAGAGCAGGAGGAGTCAGACGTGTTTATTAATTTCCTAACCGAAGCTTTGGCAGTGCAAACAAATGTTTTCTCTAGCGCCCACTGAATCAAGTGAGGTGAATTATCAGGGAGTAAGAGGCAGGCGGAGGAGTTTGGGGAGCATGCCTGAGTGCTTTAGCTGCTATTCCACAGAGAGGCAGGGTAAAATGTCTGGCTAGCTTGATGTACAGCGTAAGTAGCGTTCTCTAATCCTGCTCAGTCAAGTGCTGTAAAGGCCAACACACACACTGACCTCCAGTGGCAGCCGGATACAGTGCACCATTTAGTCACTTGACATTAGAGCTTCAGGTTGCATTTAAGTTACCATAATAGCTTTAACACTTGTATGACAGAGTATAAGATACTTGCATTTGATTCCAACCAGGACAACCCACACTAATGCTATTTATGCATTTCCGGTACTATCCTTTGAACTACTCTGTCTAATATCCAGGAACAACAATGCAGTCTGTTTGTTTGGCTTGTTGACGAAGCGTTACTGAGATTATCTGATGGGGTTTAAAAGATTTAATAATTCCCAAGAGGTGGAAGAATTGCCTCACAGATCATGTCATCCTTCATTTGAAATGCAAATAAGAACAACTGCAAAAACTTGCTGATGCACTGCTAATGTTTTCACAAAAAAGACTGATGGTACGTTTTTATGTTTCTTCTGTCTGACGCTGTCCTCACACGTCCCGAAGCTCAGACCTAACTGATGCGTTCAGATGACATTTTATGGAACTCACAGTAAAATTATTTAAACCTTCAATAACTAGTTGCACTCAGTGAGTTTAATTGATAATGAAGACCCCTGTGGCAGATTAAATTAGGAGATGTCTTTTGTATGTATATGTTGCTTCTTTCTCAGTCTTTGTCAGATTCACATTGTTTCCACACAAAACATATCTAAATGAGATGAGAGGAACTGAGCTGTGATCCAGGATGCAGTAACCTACTTGTAGGCTAGTGTAGCGCTGAAATGCTGCTTGATGTAGGCCTCCAACACTGTGTTGAAGTGCTGAAACTTCCTGTCAGCGATCAGACCTATGATATGTATCTGGCAGAGAGAGGGGGGAAACAGACACAGTTACATGTTTACATAGCAGAGGACATTTACAAGCCAAATGAGAAGTTATGTACAATCATCTCACAGACATGTTTATCCGGAGAAAGATGGACGGGTAGACACAAAGATGTCAGACTCGATATACTCACAGACAGCCTGTCGAGAAATCAGCTGTATCTGTTGACAGGGGACACGCACGCAGGCACACACACACACACACACACTGGGTAAACACACACTCACCAATGCATCAAACACGAGAATGTCGTAGTCGTCAGTCTGAGAGTGTTCCATCATGATGTTGAACAAGGCATCCAGAGTGTCCTGCAGAAACTACACACACATACACACAGAAAAACGAGAAGTCCGGTGAGACCGCACACATACACACACAAACACAAGTCTACACACCTGTGTAAAGACACACTTGTATTCACACCACTGACCTTAACCACCTCCTCTCCATCAATGATTTTCAGTTTCTCCAGGTTTTCTTTGAGGAGTTCAGGTCGAGTCCTCCACTTGAGCAGCCCCAGCAGGCCCACTGGAGAGAAGAGACAGGCAGAGAACATTTCCTGCTCAGCTGTCTTTACTGTTCACACACTTACTGTCTTGCTTAAGAGTGGATGTAGAACAAAGCTATTGTAATGGAAATGTCTTCATAGTTGACAGTGTTAATTTTCCAAATTGCAGTATTTCACTTTCTGTCCTTGAACATTTGACAGTGTGTGCTGCACAGAATACATATAAAACTGTTTAACTAAATTTACCTGTCAGTGACTTGACACTTTAATATATTTAATGAAAGATAAGTTGTTGAAGTTGAGAAGTTGTTACACTGGATTAAAATTAGAGCTGAAACAAGAAGTCAGTCTATAGAATGCTTGACAGAAAATTAATTGGAGTTTTGTTAGCTAATAGCTGCTTTTCTGTAATTATATGAATCTAAATGTAATACTTTGTTTACACTACATATGCATTTAGAATACAACTCTGAGAAATTGTGTATTTTTGTCATTTTGTGTACTAAACAATCAATCAGTTAATTAAATTATTTTATATTCAATTCTGTGTTTTCTATGTTAATCTCTCACTGCTAAGCAAGAATAAAGTAGCAATTTATCAAGGGATGATTTGTCATGTGGACGGTCCCTGTTCCTCTGCTTAGTGAGACTTTCGGCTAAACATTCAAATCCACAGTTTCTGTCATTAATTCTGCTACAGTTTGACATGGGGCAGATTTCCACGTCTCTGCAGGGCTGCCCGCTTGAAGCTCACTGCTTTCCCTGTCCAATAATTTCTGACTCACCAAGCCAAGCCGCACATCTGGTGGGTGGCCCCAAACAACACTGTGTGCCTGCATGCCTGAAAGCCTGTGTGTGTGTGTGTGTGTGTGTGTGTGTGTGTGTGTGTGTGTGTGTGTGTGTGTGTGTGTGTGTGTGTGTGTGTGGTACAGGTGATTAATACTGCAGGATAATGTTCATTATAGTGATGGACTGGTTTCCTCAGTAACAGCTGTTGCACTGCACCTGTGTCTGATGCACCTTACTGTCTGGAGCGTGTGTGTGTGTAAGTTTTTGTAGATGTGCATTTGTGCTTCATTGTGTGTGTGTGTGTGTGTGTGTGTGTGTGTGTGTGTGTGTGTGTGTTTGCGTGGCTGACTTCCAGACTGTGTAGGACAAAATGACGAGCCCCACCACTAATAAAACCTATGTATACACACAGATCCCTCCATCCTTTGCTTACTATCCCATGACCACATCAGAGGAACACACACACACGTAATTCTGGCACCATTAACCTAATTAACGTACTGATGACTCACAGTTGTGGCTGGACGTCTCCTTTACCCTAACCCTAACCCTAACCTCACCCTTTGGCTACTGTCATCCTGATTCAACTTTTAGCCCTAAACATAAAAATAACACTAATGAGGCCAGAAAAATGTTACCTGCATTTCACTACTAATTTTCATCAGTTTTCTAAGGAGAATTATGAATTTCCCAACAATTTAGCCTAAGACAAAGAAGTATGCATGTTTACAGAGTTAAAGGGACCTTCTAAACAGTGAATTTGTCCTCGACCAATTTCACAGCCAATGGATGATTCATTGTCTCAGCTTGCCCTTATTACTCTGTTGAAAGAAGATGTTAATTAATGTTCTTTTTAAGTGCCAGATTTACTTTCAAACACCCTCACACTCCTCATAATATCTGCAATAACCTTTCTTAATATTTGTGTTTGTGTGTGTGTGTGTGTGTGTGTGTGATTGCCCAGCCAAGTCTCTGGAGGAGCTTCGTATCAACACAGTGTCACAAAGGGGCTGTTTGAACATTACAACACCTGCCACACACACACATACTGTACACCCACCGTTCTGGGTGAGCTTGGTGGAGCAGACCAAGGTGGAGATGGTGAAGCTGTCTCTCGAGCTGACTGACAGGCCGCCCCCACTCCCAGACACGTTGCTGGAGCTGCGGCTCAGCGCTGTCGACTTGTGGGGGTCACCGTGTTGGTGGCGGGTCGAGGGCAAGGACAAATAGCAGTTCACATCCTCCATGCGCTTGCTGTCGCCCTGAGAGGACAATGTGAGCGAGTCATTTCTACCCAGTAATGTTGACACACTAGTAATGCTACCACTTTGTTAACGATGGCACAGATGTTGGGTGGGTGTCCCGGCAGCATTGGGACAAGAAATATATTTCCTGTGTTTAGTCAAAATGTCTTCATGCAAATGTGGGAGTAGAAGAGTGAGAAGCTCTGGGGTTTGCTACGCTTGCAGTGATTTATCAGGCCAGTCCTGGAGGAAAAAATGACTAACAATGATTGAAGCCACCAGTTCCACAGCACTAATCCTCCATCATCACTATGACTTATCGACTTCGTTCACAACTTTGGAAACAGTGGGGCCAGGACAGGTTAGAAAATAAGACCACAGTCAAACACACCAACTATTGGTCCAGGATCTGTTCTGCTTATATGATCATACTTTACCGGGTCACAGATTCATTTATGCCTCACACCTAACCTCTTCCCTCTTTAATGCCAAACCACAAAGTAATAATGAGTGAGTGGGTGGAAAAGCAGGGAGTACGAGATTGTCACCACAGAGTGGCACAGACAACGAGGGGAAGGCAGGGATAACGAGAGATAATCGAGAAAGAGGGCAGCGGGACCATCCATTTGGTCTTTGAGTGAATCGTGAGTAATTAATCTTCATTGCGTTTGGCATTTAATCAATAAGGGGATTCAATCTTAGCTCTGGGTCATTTGGCAGGAAATCTATTTGGCTTCACTCAACCTGTCTGGGTGGCCATAATCTCCCGTCAAGACTCATATACTGTATGTTCAGGTCTGCGTTGATGATGGTTGCAACTGAACAAAGATTCTTTCTTCGCTATAGTAGAGAGTGAGAGTCTATCCGCCTTTTTCTACAATGCTTTAGGCAAATATCCCAGTAGGCTTCAGTGATTTGTAAAGTCCATCATTAATCTCTCACCATTGTTCACATGCAAAAGAAAGAATTATGTGAAGAATGGCATTGAGCTTTGGTACAGTTAACTTCCCCGTTGATTCATGTCTGACCATGACAGATGAATCACAAAAATCCTTTGAAGTGGTTTTGTTATTTGCCACCAATGGATGAGTTGCCACTTTCATTTGACATACTTCTTAAGAATATTTCCATTCATATCTATTGGAGTTGGGCTGTTCAATCCAAAACTGGCGGCTCCAACAAAAGCAATGAGCTGTGGTACTATCTCCTCATAAAAGACTCACTATCACTTATTGCTCTAAGAGGAACTGTCTGAGTCGAAAAGCTTTGCATGTTGATCTGCTATTCAGTTGCTTAATGATATTCTTTAAATAGGGGGTAAAGGAAAACAGGATTTTGGTGATGATAAGTAATCAAGTTTTCAGCAAGAGACACATTCATGAAATCATCTGTTTCTGTAAAAATTCTGGTTCTGACCTTGAAGACAACAAGGTCATGCAGCCCATCTTGCAGAACTGTCCCATCCTCCTTCATCAGACGCACAAAGGCCATGGCAAAGTTCTTCTCGCTCTTGTCCTTGGCTGGAGGCGAAGGAGATGGATGTGTAAACAGAAGGAGGGAGAGAGTCAAGGGAGAAACACGTCAGGGAGATAGAAAGCAGGGAGGGAGGGTGAGAATTCAGGCATGGGTGAGGAAAGACTGCTGATTTGTATAATCAAGTGTGTGTAATGACGCCTTGGGTCATTTTCCAAATTACCTCCAATCATATGGTCCTTGCAGTGTCACATTAAGCTCAGGGGATCAGGGGAGAGTTAAGGAGTGTGGATGTATGCAAGCAACAGACAGACAGGCAGGCAGAGGACGAGAGGCTGATACTCACACTCCTGGGAAGAGCGGTGTCTGAACATGAAGCGTAAATGAATTCTGTGCATTTCTTCCAGAGGGACTGCCACCTGGAGAACATCTCATGTTATTATAGAATATAAAATAACAAATATCTTCAATTTTTAAAAAGGTATATCATGACATTCCCGGGTTTATATTTTAAAGGGTATGTTGAAATGTGGAACACAAAACTGGAAAGAAAACTGAAAGAGGACTCTGGTATAGACAGAAGTGCCACCACTGACTACTTTTGAATTGTTAGCCCTGCAACTCCTTCTACAATACACACACACACATACACACCTTAATTGTCTCCATCCAGCGGGGCTGTTTGATTTGGTAGTAGATGACAGATCTGTACTCACTGACCGCTTTATCCCCTGCTCCCAGACAGATGGAGTTCTGGGAAAGAGAACGAGAAAAATACTTGTCATATTGAGCTGGGGGATTTCATGCTTGTGTGTGTATCAGTGTGTGCATTTGGCATTTTCGTTCTGGGATAGAGCTGCGTATGTGCCCCTGACTATGAGAGGGTGAGTAGGTGCTTGATCACTGCTGTGCTTGCTCACCTCAGTCTCTTAAATACCACAGTTAGTGCAATCACACTCACACAGTATCTCAAACCCTGACACACACACAAACCAGTTACTGTTTACACAAATCCCTTTCCTATCAAACGCACGGCCGTACTCCATATGACCTCATCTCTTCATGCTGCTGACCTGTATGACCTTGCCCTCCTCATCACAGACCCACATGATGACCTCCACGTTTTTCTGCGTCGTCTTGTTGTATTTGTCGAAGTCACCGCCCTGCAAGGTGAGGTAGATGTCATTGCGAACGTCCCCCGGCATGATGATCTCTGGGAAGCCCAGCTTGCGGGCCACCACGGTGCTGCGGTCCACCAGGTGCGGGTATTCCTTCCGGATCTGAACTATGTCCCCCACCAGAGCCTTCATGGTCACCCACAGACCTGGAGGGAGGTGGGGGCAGAGGAGGAGGAGAGAGTATTTATCAGTATTTGAGATTTGATTTTTTTTTCTTTATCTTTTTTTTTTTCAGTGCTTCCCTTACCGTCATGGGACTCAGAATCACAAGATTTCGACAGAGAGATACACACTTTATTATCTCCATTGGGAAATTTGACTTTGATTCTACAAAGCTAGACCCATCAATACATATGGATACACAAAGGCAGCAAAGAGAAGAAAGTATACAAAAACACATCACCAATAACATAGGAACACACATCCTGAGGCATCGGTCAGTTTGTGGTTTTGTACTGTAGCACAACCTGTAACTTATGATTATTCTGCAACAGACGATGGATAAATGCATGGCACATATTGTCTAGGATATATTATGACTTTTAAATGGGTTGTTAATCTGAAGAGTAATAATTTGATAGATACAGTAAAGTACGAGAGAAATTATATTTTATTTTGTAAAGTTGCCTGATATCTGATATTCATTAGCTGATCCAGATTTATTCCTTTCTTGCTTCTTGGTAATTAGAAAAAATTACTGTACAGTGTCACAAGTCTGAAAGAGAGAAATAGTCTCTTATTATACTTCCATAGTGAAAAAAGTTGTTCCAAAAAAACTTAGGAAATCACACAGTAGTCACATTGAGCATAGAGAAGATTTAATACTTCACAAAACTCTGTTTGACCAAATATTAATAAATTTACTCAGACAACTAAAAACCACTCCGGGTTATTGTAAATGAGGGATCCAGAGAGGAGTTTTCATTTCTCTCTGCAGGTAAGTAAATTCAAATTAAAGCCAAATGAATGAATAAGGATTTTCAAGGCCCTGACGCATTAAATCTGAATTTAAAACATTTTTCAGATGTTTTCAGGACCTACAGAAAGCCTGCACCATGAGAGCTGAACTTAAAGTGAGATCCACTTTGTGTGGGAAAATTAGTGTTTATCTAAGGGAAACACAATGTGAAAGTGTTCCAAGGTGAAGTGGGGATGTGAAAACGTCTGCTGTTGTTGTTGCAGACTAAACTGTAATCAATAGCCTACTATAACATTTCTGCTCGTGAAAGTGGTGTAACACAGGGGAGCGGAGGAGACAAAGAAAGGATGAAGGTGTTGTCGTAATAGGCAGAAATTTAATCTTAAAGAATATGGGCTCAAACAGCTTTCAAAGGAATTATGTGAGAAAGCACAGACAAAGAATGGACTGAAAACGGAAAAAAACGGGTGAGCTATTTTAGGGGAATACATAGTTGGTGGAATCTAAACTATGTCACAAACCCACATTTCCAAGGCTAACCACATACCTACAGGGAATGCTGTATATGTGTGTCAGTGTGTATGTGTGTGTATTGTAGCAGAAGCATCCCAAAGTGAGAGGAAGGAGAGATTAGGGGTGAGAAATGTTAAGAACAGACATCTGGTGGCCTCAGGTGCTCCCTCCATATCTGCTCGTCCGGGTGCTCCTTTCATATCTAGGTTATGCCCAAGGCCTTCAGGAGCAGGAGGAAAAGATAAAAACTGAGCGATATAACAGTGCGGTCCGAACATTATATGTGGAACAAGACAGTGTCACACACAGGGGCTGTCAAAGTCAGCCATAAACATGAGCAAGTGGGCAGCGAGACTGTAGGCTGGTGAGAGAGGAATAAAGGGTAAGTAATACGAAAACATTGGCTCAAGGGCGCATGCTATCCATCAGGATAATGACCTTCATTCTCACCCACGGAGCAGAGCGAAGAGGATGTGCTGAGAAAAGGCCATTTTGTCTGACCACAAATGACTGCAGAGTACACAGTCCTTTGGGAACCTTCAGTGCATACAGGACCACTAACAGCACCACAGTCACATGGCTTACACACTAGGACAAAGAGAAAAAAAGCCTGTGGAGATGTACCTTGGCCGCCACTATCTCCTCTTGATGCCGTCACTTTGTTCAGCAACGTGTGGAGGAAGTCGTTCTCAGCAACCACCCTGGAGCCAAAAAAAAAAAAGCACACACGCTCGAAAACACACAGAATTGAAGATGCTGAAAAGCACCACTCACAAACTTGAAATATTGCTATTTAATTACAGGGAGGATCTGTGATGAGAGAAGGAGGGAGAGAGGAAGAAAGGGTGGAGGACTTGAGGAGGAAAACTGGACGTACGGGAAGAAGGGGATGAAAAACTGCTTCTCCTCATCGCATTCGATCTTCCCTTTGATGAGATCGCTGATGTCCATCACTGCCAAGAAAAGAAAACAGATGTATCTGATGTGGATTCACATCAGTCAGCAATGACAGTCTCTGTAAACATTTTGTGTACAAAGCTCTCTATCACACACTAGTCCAGCAAAACGAGCCTCACTATACACCCTGAGAGCTGTTTCGTGAGCTTATATGGGGATATTAGCTTTTTTGAGCCAGAGGGTACAACAATAGACTTAAGGGTAAATTAAAAAAGCAGTGGACAAGCTTAGTTAGTTTTAGTTATTAGTTTTCTTTGTGCAAAAGATGACTGTGGTGGAACCAGGTAGCTCCCAAGCGGAAATATAGGTGATAATACCTGCAGCAGCATCAGCAGCTGACAAGCCAGACAAAATTACTCTGCCCTTTAGCAAACAAAAGTAAAAATGACGGAACAGGCTCATAAAGGC
This sequence comes from Centropyge bicolor, assembly GCA_037975185.1. Classification (NCBI taxonomy): domain Eukaryota; kingdom Metazoa; phylum Chordata; class Actinopteri; family Pomacanthidae; genus Centropyge; species Centropyge bicolor. Next base: position 369,189 of record JBBMOC010000026.1, read on the forward strand.
CATTATTGTGGACAAAGCTGGTGAAATATGACGATGAAATAAGGCAAAACAGCCTCTCTGTCCTCAAGTATACTGCAGCTTTAAGAGATCTAAAAGCAATACAGAAATCAGACAGACAGAGTACTTTATTAATCCCTTTGGGAGGTTCCCTCCGGGAAATTGACAAATCTTCTGATTCTGCAGTTTGGTGTGTCTAATAACTACAATTAATACTTTGCACATTGCTTGACCACCTTGATTGGCAACTCAGCCACCTTCCAGCCCAAATAAAACTGCACTGGCTGTTCTTCAAGTACCTGCCACCCCGAACGGCCGTCTCAGACCCTGAGTGCACTTCTTGGTGTTTGTTTCTTTCAGGTCCATCCTGCCCACTCTCACTATCTGACAGATCAGATAAATCTTCTCTCTGCTCAGGTCTTTGTTCCCCAGGTCCTGGTAAAGAAAGTCAGAAGAACAGAGAGAAAGAGGAGCAAAAGAAGACATATAGGGAGTAAGAGATATAAGGATGAAAAGATGGAGGGAAGAGGAATTGGAGGACAGAAGGTTAGTGGGGAAGACAGTGGGAGGGGGAAAAAACAATGCAATCCTCTAAAAGGTAATATTTCCATTCATTTCTATACAGTGCGGTGTGTGCTAGGAAACAGTGTGATAGTGCCCTCATGTGGTCACTTACTGTAAAGACAACCTTCAAGTTGTTGAGCATGTCAATCTCCTTTGGGAATCCTTTGCTGCCCCAGCGTACCAAGTAGTTCTCGCTGCACCAAGCATGCAAATGAGTTTAAAGACACACAGCATATCTGTTACATTACTGTTCTGCAATGTGATATTTTAATATACAACCACCAAGTATCAAAAATTGCAGGTGCAATAAAGATCATCACATTCAAGCATTAAAGCAAGTGCAAAGCTGGACTGTTTGCCTCCCTCATCTTTTGGTACACTGGTGTACTTACTACATGCAGTTTACTGATGTGATATTACATGATTTCCAGAAAAATGTACTTGACATGAACATGAAAATGTTTCAGTCAACCTCTGACAGGCATGCAGATCCCCTAATGTTCCCCCATCGCATCTGCACAATTTTGATTCAAGTGCTAAAAATACGACAGCATTTTCCTGGCATGCAAGCATGTAGACGCTGACATCGGGATGAATAGAAAGACAGGCAGAAAGACAGATGAGTACAGTGGGGTGAATCAAAGCTACCTTCCTAAAACATTCCTGTCATAAAACCCTACTATTTTTATATCATGTTTTCAGGGAGACAGACAGATAGACAAGGCGAGGGAATAGACTGTATGACTTGAAAAATGTACCCAAATCAAACAAACATAACAAGCGCAGATGAGGCGGAACTGAATCAGGGCAAATGGCCAGAAAGTAAACGATGGGAGGTGAGATGATCAAATGGTGGTGGATAGATATTGAGAAAAAGATGATCGATCCAGGCCTATCTTAACATTTTCAGCTGCAGTGGCTGCGACATAGATATACCCACTATGACAGTGAGTGACGGGGCTTAGCATCAGCCCTGTCAGGCACCACATAGCACTGCCAGTCACTATCTGCTGCACTGTAATTTGTGTTTTCTCTTTTGGCATTTTTGGCATACCATTGTTCTAATTTAATGGGCCTCAACAATGGAGGAGAGAGGAGAAATGAAGATACAAGAGAAGGAGAGGTGCGCAGACACGAGGAGATGGAAGAGGAAGGAGGAGAGCGTGTGTGGGCTACAGTGTGTGTGTGTGTGTGTGAGCGTTTTTGACAGATGAGTGATGGAGAGAAAATCTGAGCTTCAACTCAAAGGTATTTTCATTCATTTCAGACAGTAAATTGGCTCTAAGAGGGATGCGGTGACATCCTTTTTATCTTTATATTCCCATATCTTTATTTCATTTAACCAATAGAGTTCACTTATCTCATTATCTCAATCACTGACATATTAGGACTTAGATATTAGGACTCAAAAGCCAAATCAAATCAACACAAGCTTTACGAATATTGTAAAGCTCTGAAGATATAGCACCTGTTCTGATTTCAAATGTCTAAATTGAGAGTTAAATCAAATCTATCTGATTGAAATATTAACATCAGTTTATTATTTGAAGCTAAACATAGCACATATCAATCTGTGCCTCCAATTCATCAAATCAACTGGAGAAGAATTCACTGACCACCGTCTCAATGTATGAGGCAATGGGCTGAAGATAAGAGAGGACAAGAAAAGTGACACCTGATAATGGTCTGTTTGATGGGGTCATAGAGGGACATGAAGAGCTCCGAGTCCTCGCCGATGCGACAGACAAAGTTCCTGACAAACACGTAGAGGCTGTGGGTGGGGGAAGACTGGATCCTCGCTGAGATCCCACTGTGCTCTGTCTGGATGTTGGACTGCAGCAGAGGACATTAGTTGGAAGAGGAAAACTTTGAACAAGGGTTCCAAGGATAAAACAGCAGCCGTCATTTCAAGGTCCTGACAAATCTGGTTGGCTGGTATAACAAGTAATGAATAGCTGGTTACCTAATTCTTGGATGCACCCAGATTGTGGGTTTGTGAAGGGTGAAGATCACTGACGAGGAAAATCATAATACAGTACCTTCTTTTCTTACTAATGAATTAATGTTGAAATGTAAAATAGGCTATACAGAGCTGAAGTGAAGTCAAGGGAATTTTGTGAGGGGGTGAATTCTTAATTCGGATTGGCTGGTAGACATGAGTGGCATGTAAAATTTACTATCCATGGCATTTTCACAGAGGTAACGTTTTACTAATATCTTCTAAAAAAAAAAATAAATAAAATGACATGTTATCCCATCTATATCTAGTTCCCATCTATATCTAGGGCACATGTCTCTGAGAAGTCTAGTGCAGTGAAACCGCAATGACGTCAAAGAATGAACTCAATTGTAATTGCAACAGCTGCCACCCCACTCATGAGATTCTCTTCCTGTCTTTCTGTGTAGCCTTCTGCCTCCTGGGTTCTGTTCTTTCTGTTCTTTCTAATCCTTTTCCTTACCTGCTCCTCTTTGATGCGTTCATTGATCTTGGCTGTGGCCTCCTCATGGGCCCGAAACAGACTGATGACACTCGCCCTCTCCGGTTCCAAGATGTTCCCGTCCTCGTCCCGAACCACCTGGTCAAGCTCCAGGATCCTGTAGTAGGAAGCAGGAGAGGTTGATTTATGGAAGGTGAACAAAGTGCAGAGGACAAAGAAACAGAGGAGGGAGGGAGGGAGGAGGGAGCAGAGAGGAAAGAAAGACAAGGACAGAAGATGCAGAATAATTAGCGGTTAGAGAGATGCGAATAGGTAAATGAGACAGGAGCAAATTAGCTTGTGTGAATAAGTGATTGTCTTTTAGAGTGGACATACTTGTTTCCATAGTCAATCTTGGAGGTGACTTTCTGCTTTAGTTCTTTAAACTCATCACTCGGTAGTGTGCCGGAAAGGAGTTGGGAACGCCACTCCATGAGCTCCCACATCAGTCTCTGGACCTGCTTCACACGCGCCTGTTTATTGACCTGGACAGCCAGATGTATGGTGTTACACTCAGACACACACACACACATATTCAGATACAGAGTTTTGGCCAGTTTGTTCTTTTTGCTTGTTTTTTTTACCACAAAGAGTTGCTTCCATATGCTTCCCCACTCTCTTAATGTGGTGGTCACCTCCTTCACCAGGGGCATCTCTGCAGACATCACTACCTCCTCATCTCTGCAGTCACATATACGAAAACATAAAGTAAAAACAAAACACACCTTTTGCAGTCAGATGAAGACTTTTTAATTCCGCTCACCCTCGTTTTTCGATGATGACCTCCTTCAGATGGACAAAACTGGCAGGGAACACTCCCTGGAGAGGAATATGCATGGAGGAGGTGAATAAGAAAACAAACAGCTTACCTATCCATAAAACTAGAATAGTTGAATGAAGGTGGTTGAATGTCCTGCATTATATGTTATTATCACTTTTCTGTTAAAATCAGTATGATGCACGACCCGCTGTAAAAACCAGGTTGTGTACGGCATGTGTGAGTTATTACCTGTTGGGCTTTGTTCCGAGCCAAGTACCCTTTGTACCATCCTGAAAGACAAATCGACTGTCACCTTACTGCCAACACACTGATGTTAGATGCATGCAATATTATAAGGCTGTGTATTATAGGCCTATAAATCAATTCTCAATATTTAATTCTGTGAAATACTCCACAAAATATGAGCAGCAAGATACAGACAGCTAGTTGACTTTTAGAAAAAGTATTGTTTATCAAAATGATGTAATTACTTATGTACTGTATGTCATTATTATTTAGACAATCTCTTTAATCAATTAGAGTTCATGATATGGCGAAATATTACAATATGCCACATATGTGATTAGATGCAAAATATTAACAAATATTAAACTTTTGAACTAATGGACATATTAATAAAAAACAGCATAAAAAGGTTATTTAAGAGCTTCATAAAACACAAGTGATAAGAATGTAACAGAAAATTTTTTATGTTTTGAGATATTCTTACCATCACAGACCTCCAGGATGTGGACCATGTCTCCTACCTCGAGTGAGAGATGCTTCTCTCCTTGGCCAACAAAATTCCACTTAACTGAAAAATAAATTATTACATAAATTGTGGAGGGCTACGATTGATAGACTAGAATTTTTAAAAATTGCTACTCGGAGGGAGATTACATGGGTGATATGATGGGCTATCAGCAGTCAACATCATCAAATGTTTTACACAGACTTGAAAATTTTTAGATTAGAATAAAGTACTCTGTCTGTCTTTCTGTCTGTCAGATTCATCAATTAAGCTGCTCAAATGAAGAAATTACTCTGAAAATATTTTTGATAATATTTAATCGTCATTTGATTAATCGAGATTTTTTTTTTAAGCAAAAAATGTCGATGTCTGGTTACAGCTTGACAATTGGGAATATTTGCCTCTTTTCCTCATGTTATGTGATAATAAACTGTATTTCTAAATTTGGGTTTTGGACTTTTGGTGGTCAGACCAAACAAGCAATCTGAAAATGTCTAGGGCTCTGCGGAAATTGTGATGATGGAGGTTTTTCACTATTTTCTAACACAGACCAAATTATTTATCAGTTTATTAAACAAAAACAATCAGCAGATTAATCAGTAATGAGTCGGCATGTCAGTTGTAACCTCAGTGTCACTGTACAAGCAGCAGCAGCATGGTTTTACTGTATACACTTAATGGTTTGGCCCTACAACAACAAGAGTTGCACAGCTATAAAATCACTGTTCAATAAGGCACTTCTTGTCATGTGTCAAGACCAGGACATTGTAACTCATAACACTATGTGGTTTCTACATGTTTTAAATCAACTCTATGTTTAGTATTAAGCGGTACAGCTTCTCAGCTCAACAAACTTCCTTCCTTCTCCCTCCACTTCCTGTGTTGTAGTCTTACACAGACCCGGATGATATTCACTGCAGATACAGTAGATAAACACTTCATTGAATAATCACATTACTAATAGACTCAAAACAGCTTTCATAAATTTGTTGTCATTTTCATTTTCAATCTTAAACCACAAGTGGTAAAACTTAAACTGGTTTCACTCACGTTTGACAATACAAACAGCAACATGCTTAACTTATTGCAAGTAACTGCTAAATCAATGCATCTTCTGCAACAGGCCAGCAAAACTCTGCTTTACAATCTGTATTACAAGTCAGAAATCTGTATTCTTGGTAGGTGTCTTTGTCATGCATATCTAACAGCAACACATGCTCATCAGCTCGGCCATATTAAATCCACATACCAGATAAACTACAGATTGCACTGAGAAGCTGCACACTCACAGTGTAGGATTTGTTCCTGGTGCCAAAAGCAATCTTTTCCACACCTAAAATTATTATTTTCAGGAATAATTTATCTATTGCTTCTGTATTTATGCACTGCATAATGTGTGATGCATGGAGATTGCCTTCTAACCACCGTTCATTTCTCCATCAGTTTAGGATGGATGGTAGTTTTTGTTTATGATTTTATCCCTCACATAATCCCCTGTAGCTCTTATGAGTCCTGTTGCATTGAAGTTAAATGATGAATATGATTTTAGGATTTAAGTTCTTCTGGGAGATTTCATGTGATGTGTAAATCCCAAAAGTTCTTAGAGGCCGTTAGCACCTGCTCACATCCTGTTAAACAGGAAGTGATGAGCATTTCTTTTTCTCATTCTTATTCATAGCATGAATAATTTACTAACACACCTAAACAGTTAGACACTATAGCAACATACATGTGTATGCACATACACAGTCAAAGACACACAAGTGAGCATATAGGCTACTGACTCACCTACACCATACCGCTCCGAGGTGGTCCTCGCCCAAGGAGCCATGATTGCGTGTAGTCCTTTAGCTACTCTCTATTCGTCTGACTCTCCTCCTATTTCTCTCTGGGTGTCTGCTAAACTTCTCACTTCTGTATTTTTTCTAAACTTTAAATGAAAGCAATAAGCCCATCCCCCTTTGCTTCTCTTCCTCTTCTGCCTCTGGTCTCTTCTTGCCTTCAGGCGGTTAAGAGGAAGTGGGTGAGTACAACAAGGTGGAGTCCATGAGCCCACAGGCCTGCGCTGTGTGTGACAGCTCTATTTCGCTCATTAGGGCTCAGTGGATTATCTTATCTGAATTGTAACTGAACGTAAAACATCAACAACATGCTTCTCCTGCTACAGAAGGGTTAAGGGTGATGATGTGCACAGAATAACCCACAATGTCAAAACCCACCGTCTCACACTTATCGTTCAAGAAAAACTGGGCCTGAACATGTTCGTTTTTAAGATGGAGGTGAAATCAAATGGGACAGAAAACAAGCAACATTTGTGATCCATTGTCAAATCTGAACAAGATACACACAGGGTACCACGCAGCCTACAAAGTCGTTGCACCGTAGGTGACTTCACTCGACTGTGTGCCAGCTCACGCTGTCGTCTCTCGCCCCCTCTCTTTGTGCATCATCCTTCAAGCTGGTGAAATCCAAAAATTTTTAAGTTAGAAGGAGCAGCATCACGGGTTATAGCTTGATGTTGTGTTCGTCTATAGATAACCTTAGTATACCCCCATCTTGTTTTCACTTCCTCCCTCCTCTCACAAAAAGAAAGATAAGACTAGAAAACTCAATGGGAATTTGCTTGTATCTGGAATTCTTTATTCACCTAGCTTAAAACCATATCTGTAATGTCAAATCAGAAAAGACATTTTTCAGTATTATGGTCCACTTTCTTGACTTTATTTATGGACTACACTGAGGAACGTAATTGTCTCTTCCTATAATCATTCCTCACTCCTTAGAATCCAGAATTATCAGCATGACAGTCCCAAGTCAACCAAATCCTGAATTAAAGGCTCCCTGAGGAGTTTTTGACCTGAAGCAATATAGAGCTGTTTTCTATGAGTGGCTTCCCCATTTGTTTGTCTTTGTTCACCACATGCAGACGTTTGAAGTGATTCGCAATCCTGCCAATTGTTGCACATTATTCCACTGATCCACAGGTGGCAGTAATGCCCCAAGAAACAGAGCAATGCACCAGCAAAGAAAGGATATAGAATAATGCTAGCTCATACATCAGGATTCAACATATTTGTTAGAGCTCAACACACACAACGCATATTGGTGAGACACGCTGAATGTAAATATAACTTTTGGTTGTTTAAAAAAGTCTCTAATTCTCTTAAGTCAATTTTATAAACTGTTTGAAAAATTAAACTTGTTTTAAGTGATGTATAATTGCAACTAGAATCTGGCTTGAGTTAAAGTACCCCCAAGCTGAAATGTGGATAATCATTTCATCACAACAGCCTGTAAAGCATCTACTGTTTACATAGGAACAGTAAACATAGTGTTACAAGTTATTGTTTTCATGTCCTGAACATTTCCACTCTGCCAGTTTTACTTCTTGGACAGCTGAAGTGCATGCTGGCTCTCAGCCAATGAAACTGCCAAACACGTAACAGCTGATTTACAGTGTTATCAGCTTTTGACTGCTAGCATGGCTGATGTGTTTGACTGTTATTATGCTGATGACTGAAGAGACTAGCTTTCACCATGCATTAATATTAGCAACCCCTAAAATGCTGAAGAAAATGTACAGTGTCTTTTCTATCACAGGTACCGTTTCTCATAATCACCTTTATAAAGAGGAAGAGGACAAGTCGATTCGACCTCTTCAGCACTGATGTAGACTGTGTGTACAATAGTTGGGTAATGATCATGCTTGTTCCGAGCAAACTGTGAGAATTTAGCTCTATAAGGAATTCTAGCATGGAAATTAAATACAAGAAAACTAAAACTGCAACCACAAAATTTTCATTCTTTCATTTGCTTCTGTGACCACAAATATTAGTTTATTTAGCTTGCTGCTTTAAAATTCCATTTGCCAGTTATCGCTTAAGAAACATTTATATTCAGACAGATGGCTTTTCTTTTCAGCCAGTCAGTGATTTCATGGTTTAATTTGCCATGCCTGTTTGCTTGCAGCTAAGACTAACAAATGACTGATCTCCTTACAAAATGATGTCATTACTTTGCAAATCTAAAAAGAGGGTGGTAGAGCTCCAAATCATTCTTCATTTCTTGTTTTATTCCCATGGCATTACCTCATCTTATCTCAAGATATGGCATAGTTGAAACACACTGTTGACCCAGACTGGGAGCTTCCCATAATTAAAATTATATTACAATGCTAATGGAATTTGAAGAACCACTGCCAACTGCCTTTTCACTACCAGTTTAAGTAAATGGTTTCCTTTCTTTACTCTACCTTGGATGGGAACACTGGGGCCCAAAGGCATCAAAGTCAAAGAACAACCAACTATGGTCAAAGTATAAAAACATCACATACATAGCCAAAAAAACAGAAATATCAGAGTACTCTGGAAATCTTGTTGTTATGGAGGAGAGACAGAGCTGAGTCATCAACAAGCCATAGATGTGACACTAACAGAAAAACATTAACAGGTATGAGTATGTGAAGAGGTGATGCTTCTTTGTGTGCTTTAGAAAGAGAGAGTAAGAGAAAGACGGGCAGATGGATGAGGAAAGAGGGAGAGAAGAACAGAAAAAAAAGAAAAAAACAATAAAGATATGTTATCACATAGTTCTGTGCGGTGGAACAAAAGTGGAACCTTGCTGCTGTGACTCACAAGGAGAAACGAGGGTGGAGCTTCAAGGTGTGTGGAAACAAAAAAAAAAGGTGAAAAATGTAACAGACCGCTATAGCCAGAGATGAAGCGATATACCAATGAAGGAGTAAAAAAGAAAAAGCAGGCAGACGGACAGCCTCAAAGAGAGAGGAAAAGCACAAAAACAGACAAAGAAAGATTCAATTCAGCAGCAGCAGCTACGATATGAACAAGGCCATGGAAACGGAGACAGAGCCAAAGACAGGCAGAGAGGAGAGCGATAAGGAAAAGGCGAAAGGCAAAAAAAAAGGAACAAACGTTATGAAAAGAAACGTGATAATGACTTATGAATGTTAGCCTCAAGCCCAGAAGATGAATTGACATTGGGAAGGGAAGGGAAGCCACACTGGGGACCCGAAGCACATGAAAAATAGATACAAAGGCTGACTGTAAAGGCTGCACCAGAAATAGAGAGATTGATTTAGAAATCTTTGTGACCTCTGGGGTCATTGACATCATTCAGGCCCAAGTGGTGCCAGTTCTCAGAGATTCGCCCGGCTGCCATTCATCCACGAAGCTAAACAACAATCCATAAATTATCCAACTGTATAACATTTATAGAGCAGAAAACATGTAAAAACAATGATGCAGGCATGAACACCATGCCTTCCTGTGTGTCTCTCCACGACAAACTGGACTTATTTGCCAGCCATTCCATTAGGGCTGAATGCAACAGGTTGCTTGGATTACTCAGGTAATAACAGCACAGTCTCCAAAGGCAACGGTTTGTTGAGGAGTACCTGCTTTATCACAGCAGCTGGCACATGCAAGTTAGAAGGCGCGATAAGAGAATGGAAGCGCTATTAACATCATTTCAAAAGCAAATTATCCCAAAGAGACAGAGAAGAACAATGGGAGGCGACGCTGAGAGTGAAAGGAAAAGAGAGCTGTGTGTCACTGGTGCTCCCTCGCTTATACTCTCTCTCTCCTCTCTTTCCCCACATACACTTATACACTCACTACCCACACACACTCATTACAGCCCCCCCCTCGCACACACACATTCATGCACGCACGCACATGCTTCATGATCGAGACTGTGGCTCTCTAGAGGAGCAGTGCAGAGTAGCGGGGGCAGTCGTCACAGAAAAGGAAAAGCAGTGAGGTGAGTTGATAAATTTCTACTTTACACTTTCTAAAATATATTGGATATGTCATCAAACTTGAATGAGTTGTGTGTTAAAATATAATTTACGCTGTTGTGTTTGTATTGTAACCGCATAATTATGTTTAACTCAGTATTTGCTCTAAGTCTGCTGGTGCACATTTCGGCAGCCAAACAAAAGTATTACAATTAATCAAATTAAATATTTGATAATCCCTTTATTTGATTAACAGCACAGTCAATGAAAATGCAGTTTAATTTTCTTTTATAGCTTGTCGATATCAGAATTTGTCGATTTTGAGAGTTACTATTTTAAACATTTCCAATGACTTGCAAAGGAAAGTACTGTGATAGAGAAGCAGTATTTGTGAGGTTACTGACTTGGTCATGAACAGACTCTCACAGAATCAGAAGTTCCTGTTCTCAATGTGTCAGCGTAGTTGCTGAGAACCAATTGTGTAATAGCTTACGTTTAAATTCATAGGTTTGTGGTTGTGGAGGGTTGAACAGAGTCAGGTCTGAGTCTGGTGTGAGCATGTGAACTCTGCGCAATGACAAATATACAAAGAGGTCATGTAATCAGTCCTGAAAATGAGGAAGTGAGATTATTCTCTCTCTGTGTGTGTAATAGAATAAAAGAACAAGTTTATCATTTATCTGTTGCTACATTTCTGTCATACTTTGAAGTTCCACATTTGAACTTCACCTTTCCACTATTCTAAAACAAATACAGTGTGAATTAGTATCAGGGGTATCAGTCTGTCTCAGCTGAGGCAGCATCCAGTGAGAGGATGTGGTTTAGTGTCATGACTTGGTCAGGGAACCATACGCAGTTGTGAGCAGTTCAGAAATAAGTGTAACTAAGATAAAACAGGAAACATGTTAATTCTGGACCTGTGCAGCTGTGTTTTCTATACAAATGTGTCTACTTTTATCTGCATTTATTATACTGAAGCATGCCATACAATATGTGCAATGTTGATTTAACAGAGGTGTAGTAAGGTCAAGACTGACACATGTCTGTGCCACAGCAATGCATGCTGTTAGTATCTATACATATTTTATGTGTCTGATCCCCCATCTGTGTACACAACCTGTCTGTCGCTCAGCATGTTTCGTTTTCACGCTTCGTCAAGGTTCCACAGCTTCCCTCTGCTGGTCAGGACACAAAACTGTTACCAAGCAACCCACCATCCCAGACCACTTCCCTCTCTCTGTCTCCGGTCTTTCTCAGGGTCTCTCTGTCAAGGACAAAAACAAAGACAAACAGGAAGGCAGACGAGTGCGCACACACCCATAGATACAGACCCACCCACAGTCACACACACACAGACAGACATTTGCACCTTCACAAAAATGCAGACGGTTATAGATTTCTTTGTAAAAGCAGAGGAAGTGAGTGAGACAAGTATTTGGTGTTCAATTGGATTATCCTAGGATAAATGAAGCATTCAGACGTCTGATTGCATTAGGATGCTCTTATGGATGGTGCATAGAGGAATAAAAGTAGCTTTCAACATCTGTAGGCCTTTGTAGACCAAATGTTTGATGACTCAACTCGAACCTGTACCAGTTAAAATTCCTTGCTTGTCTTTACACTATGTACAGTAAATATATACATCTATAGCATTGCTAAAAAAGTTGGCACACCAGTTTTTTCTAGTTCTGTTCATATAGGCTTTGCCCTATAGTGTCACTAGCGGGTTTCTCCCCACCTGTATGCACAATCATGGAGATTTTCTTTCGTGCCCATGTGTCCTGCACCCCTACTACTGCAGTATAAGTCAGGACCTGAGCTCTGATCTCAAATTTTCTTCAGCGTCAACCAGTCAACAAGTGAGGAACAGAAGAAGTCCAGCTGCTCTTCTGTCCACTTGTGCACTGCCTTTCAAACCAGCAACATCCTCCCGTCAGATCTTCCCCCCTGCTGTGAGGCTTGCCTTGGTGCTGAGCACTCTGGTCCAGCACTGCAGGCAGCCTGTTAGTTCTGTGTGTGCCTGCCTGCAGAGGAGCCACAGTGGTAAGTGGGCACCTTCACTGCTGGTGAAGGGATGCAGTGATGGGAGCTGGGCTGACTCGGGCAGCGTCCCAAGGATAAGATCAAACAACTCATCTTCAGCAGCAACTTCCCAGAAATCCCAGATGAGGACTCTGACAGCAGGCACGAGTCAGATGGCTCCACTCCCTCCATCTCAGGTTCTCCTCCCAGTTCTTCCATCTCCCTGTTGGGAGGCCTGGAGTCTGTTTATGGAGAGTCAGGCTCCATCACAGCCGCTCTCTCCTTCTCCATGTCAGCTTGGCAGCCATATTTCAGCTGCAAAAGGACTTTTCCGGGACTTGCTGGGCATCATCACTTCAACTGGAAGAAATGATCCTCCACCTCCTGGTGATAGGACATCAGCTGGGCCCTGCAACGGTGCACACTATCAAGGGTGAGAGAGCCCCTAAAGCTCCTTCGATTTAACTTCACCTACAATTAAAACGTATTTTGCAGCCAAAGTATATCTCTTGGTAAAGCACGTTTTAAAGTCAGTCAGATGACAGAAACCTGTTGTGCCATCTTTAGCACCACAGTGGGCTTTACCCTTGGTGCCATGCCTTCTGGGGTCATCTTAGTGCTCCTCCTAGCTCTGATGTTGTCTAAGAGAGCATGACCCATACGCACTGTCTGTCTTGCCATCCTGTCTCTCTATTAAAGAGGAACACAGCAGCTTTTAAAGCAAATCCCTCATTCCTACCTAAAGTCCAAATAAACTTTCCTTTTGTCGCAAATGATTTTCCTTGAAGGCTTCTTGTCCGTCTCACCAACTCTGCCCAGTGCACGCCTTGTCCCAGTCTGTTTTGTGCACAGCAAACATCAGGCAGACACAGCAGCTGTTTGTTCATTACAGAAGGCACTCAAAAGGCCTGACTCTGTCAAAACAGTGTCTGTCTCACTGGCTTTGTGATGCCATCACACAGACCTACAGTGCAGCGGGAGCGGAGCCTCTGCAGGGCATGGTGGTGCACTCTGTGACAGCCTTATCCTCATTCACAGCCCTCCTCACAGGGATGACATTGGCAGACATCTGCGCAGCAGCATCTTGGGCTTCTCTGTGCCCTTTCATCCATTTCTATCTGCCCAATGTGTCTGAGTTCTCCCTGACTCAATCAGTTTTAAACGTGCGAGACGGCAGATGACGAGTTGTCAGATCTGGTGCTTTTGCGCACATGCCAAATGGTGCACCTCTAATCCCATCATCATGGATTAGTGGGCTGCATGGGGGATCATTACAGTACGTAATCAATGTCCCACCTTTCTACAGTGATAGTGCTGCATAGAGGGAGTGTAATATCACTCTGCCCCATTTTCCACAAGGCTGACATGGGGTTAACCGTGACACAGTCGGTGCCTCCAGCCTTATTATGCTTCACATTTACAGGGTTGTGAATTGATGTATGTTGTCTGCTTGCGGACCCTTGTGTCACAGTGAACATTAACTACATCAGCTTTTCTCAAAATCCAACAGTGAATGCTCTTAGAAAGTGAAGCTTATACAAAATAGAATATTAGTTTTTGTATCGTAACTCCAGATTCTAAGCGTATAGGCGTAGTCCTCCAAGACACAGGACCCCTGCTCCACCAGCATTAACTGAAGAAAATGCTGACTTTGGGAGCAGAGCTGTGGTCACACCGTTGATTTATAGAAGAGATGCGATTTGGAGTTACGATACTTAACTAACTTTTCTCGCTCACCTTTGCACATAATCTTTTGACGACTCTCTAGTTGATCAACCATTACCACAATATCTCATTACTGAGAAGTCTATGGTGTCACTGCATGTACTTGTACTGTGCAGCTCTCTACACATTTCAGCAGCACTGCAGAGACAAGGCAAGTGATTTGGTTCAGTGTGTCATCTCAGCACACTGCCATACCTCCTGCCAACCATTAGAGGGCAGATTCATGAACCGTGATTTAGTTTGAATGGGTTGAATGAATGTGTGAATGAACGAATGAGTTTTTTCCTGTATCTGTGACTAGTCTGTAGAAACTAAACAAAAACTTAATTTCACACCCTGCTGATAATTCAGAGCTTATCTCTATATTACAGTGATTTGAGAAGCAGAATTAATCAATTTCCTGATACTCCGTTCTCCTTTGAGTAAACATCAAACACATGACTGTGCATTTGTGACAAGATGCATGATTACTTTGGTAATCATTGGGCTCAAGAACAGCAGATATTCCTTATCCGTTTATAAGACACATCTGGCTGGCAAAGGTCCCAGAATGAACACTTGGTATTTGGAGAATCTCACAAATCAGGCAGCGAGTCCCAGCTGAGAGGTAAATAACCCCATTACTCATCTCCGAGTTCAGACCATGTCTCTTCCAAGTTCTTTTCTGCCTGCCTTTCATCTCAATACTCAAATTGGGCTCCACTCACTGGGTAATGAAAGTTCTAAATGGGGTAGAATGAAGCCTTTTCCAGCTCGTATGCATCTTTCTTGTACAGGAAGATAGGAGACAAGGATAGGAAGCTATCTAGGCACTCCTAAAAGTTAATCACTTAGTAATGTCTGCCAACTATTCAGTGTCACCTCAATTACAAACAGATGGACCTGTCCTGGGATGAACCCTTTAAGTGCTCTACCTGAAAAACCGCCAATCCATGAAACCCTTTTGTTGTCTATTGAAAACATGAAACAGCATTCTCTTGCAGAAAAGCTCCAAAAGCACAGCCGCCTTTACATCCTGTAGAAAACACAGCAGCCATTACAATCCATTACAGTGCTTAAAAATCCATTATTAAGACACATGTTTTGGGTTGTGTGTTAGTGTGTGCATGCACGCCTCCATGCGAGTTTGTGTGTCTGCGATTATATATACAGATGTAGTAACACTCACCATTGTTTTCCATTAGGGACAACTAATGAGAAGTTTGTGAAAGAAAACAGATGTTCAGTAATAAAGTAGCACATTGTCTGAATGAGTAATGTTTTATTTACTATAGCGGGATATCATCCTTCTTAACACTAAGGTGAATGACTCACTTTCTAATGTAACAGTGGTCTGCACAGACTAACAGTGACTTGGTACTGATAAAGTTAAAAATGCATGTAAGTCACTTGCTTCGTACATGTACGAAATCAATCTTGTGGTTCTTGATGCGTGAGTCAGCAGCATTGTATATTAATATGGTTTTATTAAAACACAAATGTTTATGCAAAAATAAACACAGGAAACTGATATGCTCTCACACACATGCAGTGTAACATGGGAAAAGGAACTAATGCATTCTGCTGAGGCTAGATAAAAAGTATGCCTGTGTGAACACAAACACACACACTCATATACGTTGTGTCCCAGGGTTGGGCCAAGGTTATTGGTAAACATCTAGTGACCGTAATTCGTGCCCATATGCAGACATTCCTCAAAGCGCTGTGTTGGACCTAAGCCAAACATTGTCCCAACTGTCTGTGAGAGAGACAAAGCATGAAAGTGATCGAAAGTCTAAGAGACGGGTTTGATGATGAAAATGGTTGAAATGTGTGGTCTCAGCGAGTCCGTCTCTGGTTCTGTCCGATATAAAAGCTGAGATATCTCGTGCATTTGAGAGCTGCACTTCATGTGTTCGTGGCTGTGTTATCAGTGTTTGCTCTGGAAGAAGTTTAAAGCAGCGAGGCGGTGACAGAAATGTGTCCACGGAAACAAAGAACTGAAGATTAGAAGAGGTCAAGGTTTAGAGATGGCGTTCCAGTTTCTGCAGATTTAATTAAAACCTTTCTTTCTGTGTTCTTTTCATTAAATAGTTCATGTCGTCCATCCTCTTTCACGTGAAGCCTGTGTGTCCACCTCTCAGCGTCACCCTCTCTCTGTTTGAGGTGATAAGTGAGTGGCTCCTGACCAAGTCTGGCATTATTCCCAATACCCATTACAGTGTTAAAAAATAGACGGGCAAACATTACCCACCACTCACTGACGCAAACACTCATACTCCACACACACACACACACATCTTCTGTTATCAAGTAGCTACCTTCATTCCACCAAGCACAGATTCAAAACTCCTGCTCACATTAATGAATGAGTTCACAGAGGACAAATAACACTGTGCAGCTCTCGATGAGGTCTAAAAAAAAAATGTAACCATTAGAGCCATTAGAGAATGATTTTAGCCAAACATGCTTAATGTTTACTTGCCAACTGACTAGAAACAACCTTTTATTTATTTATTCATGATCACTATTTGGTAAATGTATTTGCTACAGCAGATTCATGTGTTCAGTAGCTGTCATCAGTCAGACCATTTCTTCTGAAACATGACTCAACATTTCCATTTCAGACCTAGAAAAATCAAACAGCGTATTAACCAAATATGTTGCCACATTATCGCATCACTATGTCAATAATATTAAATAATACTGAAACCAAAAGGGGAAAATATGTACAGAATTAAAGCTGAATTAATAAGATTCATGTATGGGAAATAAATGAAACTAAGAGTTGGCTGATGCTGTGCTGACCTTCATTTGACTAAACTTCAACTGGGATCCTTTTTTTTAAGTTGCTTCCTCAGTTATTGTTAATGACTGATAAATTATTTGTTTCTGAGAAGCACTGCCTTATCTTAACAAATACTGTGCCCACACCAAGCATGCACATCTATCACACTATGAAATAGTTTTTAATTATTATAAACACTGTAGTCCTTGTGATGACACATAATGTAGTGTAAGGCTCAAGGCTTGAAGTTCAGAATCGGGCACATGCGCTATGTAGACTTTTTGTTTCGCAAAATGGTCAATCATGTGAGATAGAACTAAATTTAGTTACAGTTTACAGTTAGTGTAAATGCGTGTGTGTTTGTATTGTTATCCTTTTGAGCAATATTTGATTTCTTTGAATTCTCCAGCTCATGATCATTTTTGACTATGTTCATCCGATAAAATTTTATTTTCCATAGATGCAAATAAAGAGGCTCAGAGGTCATACCTGAAGATATACAAACAAAAATACACACACAAACACATCCACTGATAAAAGAGTGTCAAAATTTTGTCAAACAAGAGTAATTACAATTCATCTGTAGAAGGTCAGAAGGTTATCTAAGTTACAGTTATAACTAAACCAAAAGAAATGGTACAATGTCTGAGACTATAATACTGTACTGATTACTAACTGTGTTTCTCATCTGTGTCCACTAGGTGTCACCACAGCCATAGAAGATGGTGTTGAAGTCAAAGTGAAGCCATGGATTACTATGAATCAGCCACGCAGGCAGGAAGCTGTTCAACAGACATCACAGACGTTTCAACAGCCAAGAACGGTGCTGATTTGCACTTCTCACCAGCAGCATTTGTCGAGACAAATGTTCAACCAATGTCTTGCTAGACTTTTTTGATGAATGTCGTTATGAATGGGAAACCTGGTGTGGTCAAGTTACAGCAGAGTTGAAAGCTATGGATAGGAGGGTGCAGGCCCAGGAAGAGCAAATAGTCAAGTAAAGTTGCAGCTAAGACAGAAAAAATATTGTGAGAGAAAGTGAGACTGAGGGATCAGATGTGGACAAGATCTTCAGTCACATTTGCCATGAAGCCATTGGGATTGTATGCACCTTAATAAAAGGGAGCACCCAAACAGCCTGAGTGAAAATAAGTAATAACATTATCAATTAACCTAACTTTTATAATTATTTATTCTAGTGAGGCCTCTCATCTTGTTTAAAACTGAAAAGAAAACATAACAATGCGATGATGTCATCAGATTGTGTCCAGTGAAGCACCAGCGATAATGTCAAACGTGATCCTGGGTGTCCTCCTGTCCCTCCTCATCCTTATGACTATCGGCGGCAATGTGCTGGTATGCCTGGCTGTCTGCGCCTCTCGACGCCTCCGCTGCCTCACCAACTGCTTCATCGTGTCGCTGGCCGTGACGGACTTGCTCCTCGGCCTCTTGGTCCTCCCTTTCTCTGCGCTCGTCCAGCTCAGAGATGAGTGGCCACTTGGCCCGGTCTTCTGCAACTTCTACATCTCCATGGATGTCATGCTGTGCACCGCCTCCATCCTCACCCTACTGGCCATCAGTGTGGACCGCTACATGGCAGTGACCATGCCCCTCAGATATTCCTCGCTGGTTTTGCCTTGGAAAGTTGCAGTGGCCATGGCCATAGTTTGGACGGTGTCTGTGGCTGTGTCTTTCTTGCCCATCCAATTGGGGTGGAACACTGTTAATGGGACAGTGCAGAACCACGGGCCATGGGCTCCAGAGAGGAGATGTCGTTTTGAGCTGAACAGACCCTACGTACTAACTGACTCTCTTCTCACTTTCTTCCTGCCTCTGATGGCTATGTGCTGGACCTACCTCCGAATACTTCGCATTGCACGGACACAGGCCAAACGCATTATCAGTTCTCGACCCACTTGCATGACAAGCTACAGCTGCAGGAACAATCCTTCCACCAGTATCACTGTGATTTCTAGTGTCACAGCAGTGGCTCTGAGGGAGCACAAAGCCACAGTGACACTCGCAGCAGTGATAGGGGCTTTTGTGGTGTGCTGGCTACCGTATTTCATCCTGTTCACAGTGTTGGGCCTGAAAGAGACCCCAGACCCCAGCACAGTACCAGAATATCCCATTGTGTTGTGGCTGGGTTACACCAACTCAGCCCTAAACCCCATCCTCTATGGAGCCCTCAACAGAGACTTCAGGTCAGCCTACACCCACCTGCTGAAATGTCGATGCCCTTCTTACTGGAGGAGTCGTCAGCCGTCTCCCGTTGTAACAGGTAAATCTGAGTCTCAGAGTCAGTTTCATTTAAGAGATGACTTTTATTTCTGGCAAACAAAATGTTGTAACCAGTGTGAATACATTATGTTCTTATCCCCAGTTTCTACAGTTTTCTGCTCTTCCTTTCCTTCTCTCCCTCTCAGCCAGAGAGGAACTTACAGAGGTGATAATGCTATGTGGCCACACCCCTTCCACCTGCAGGGCAGGTCAAACTGATCAAAACTTCATGCTTCAAGAAATGAACAGCAGTACAGCCACAGCAACTATCCAACTTACAAATGGCACAGCTGCCACAGATGTCAATGGCAACGGAAGGTAAATTATTATTCATCATACACTTGAGTGCATTGACTACAATGAGCACACACACACAAAATGGCAGGACCTGACATGATGTAGAGCAGTTCATCTCAGCAAAGGAGTTCTTATATGCATCAAATACAACTACTTTAAAAAGAGTGATCATCACATCCAAATTGGATTGAAAACACCACAACACTCACATTCACCCAAAGAGACAATTATAGTGCAATGAAAAACTGTTACACCAAGAAAGCACCTCGAACAGTGCGTTCAACTGGCTGTATGTGATGCCCTGCTCTCAGTATGTAATTGCATGAATTGTTTATTCTGTCTCTGTCACACTTTAGATCAGTCACACACAAATGTGTTTTTCTTCTCTCTTCATTTCTCTTTCACTCCTTTCTGTGAGCCCAGGTCGTGCTGAGCCTGTGCTGATGAGGTGGATGTTGTGTTCACTATATTGTGGTTGCAACCGAGAACCAGAACGCATCAGCCCAAGAAGACAGAGCAACAGACAGACAAAAAGACAGATGTAGATTTACGGCCCCTCTATTTGGAAGCCTTCAGTGCCACAGTAGAAACAACCATAACACATCATGTAAGTTGATACACATACATGTCATCCCTGTCTCCCGAGCAGACAATGTCAGACCCAGAACAAATGAACTGTGACACACAGGTCCTAGCGATGTCATCCGCAGTGCATCAGGCCATATGGCAATATGCTTATTAGGCCAAGAAATTTGCTTTCAGCACAGAGGAGACGCATTATCCACTTCCACATCCTGCTCTCATTTCTTTGTTCGCATTTTGTAAACAGTACTGACTAAGTGGTTTGCTCTTCCTACGTGCGTGTTTCTAAAGTGTGTGTATTAGTTGAAGCAACAAAACAACTAAAGCAGTTTTTTCTTCATGACGATCATTACTTTGTCAAGGCTGTACAGCGTGACAGTGCTGTAGCATTTGGGGCACACACACACAAAAGAGTACAATAAGTATTACTGCCTCGTAATTACCGTGTTCAACAGTAAAGCATTTTAAATACATTAAATACATCAACAGTGCAACATCAACAGCATCAGCAAACATAAGCATAGTATTACGAGAGAAAGTGTGCTAGATATTTGTCATATTTGATATGGCCAAAAACAAAACAATGATGCCTAGTCATATCTTTTAAAAAGTCAAGGTCAAGAGGTCAAGGAGGCTTAACTGTAACCAGGAGAATTGAGTGTTAATAATTTTTTTCTATAATTTTCTCTTTTTCACATCTTAGTGCATTTACTGACTAAAAATATTTAAAGTATTTTTTTATTATTATGAACTGTATGTTAGTGGAAATTAATGTTGCTGAAAAATGCAGAAAAAAACAGTAGTTTCTAAGTGATACAATGTTCTTTTGACCTTTCTAACACTCGTTCTACCTTCTAGAACTTCTGTATTGCATGTGATTGTTGATACACCAAACTGACTGACTGATACCAACAGTAGGAGCTAATGCACACTCACCACAGTGGTGAAGTGAATGAATCCTTCCTCCCTGCATATTATAAACCCTAGGCGACTGTGTCAAGTGTCAACTTTTGATCCTCTTCATTTGTGTGTCTCTTCCGCCTCTTAGCAATCACTCCATCCATAATCAAACAGACAAATATGGGAGAACATGGAACCTCAGCAACTTCACACCTCATCAGCAAGAACACAGCCTGCCGCCATTCATCCAGGACTGAACAAAAGATGACGCTTCTACATGCATGGAGCCAAAAGTCTAGTTGTCTAACAGAATCCTTCCACTGCAGCCAATCGTCAAACATGTTGATGTGCTCTCAAAAACTAATTGTGGATAATACTGAAGTACTGCAGGACTAAATGAGACAAGCCGATCAACTTGTTGGTTATCAATTTCTTGGACTACATTTTTTTTATTTTGACTCAAGAGTGCTCTCCAGTGGAAACAATAAGCATAGCAACTTCGACCTGGACAGAGTAAATGGATGTTTCACAAAATCAGGGAAAGGACTGGGAAAAGAAATAAATGGACTTTTATTACACTTACCACTTCATGTGTGATATGTTAAAATGTGTGACATTTGAATGTGTAGTATGCAATGTTATATGTGTTTCTTGGAAAATGCAGCCATCTCCAGACTTTGTCTTTACTGTTGTTCATCCAGTCACAAAAAGTTGGAAAATGTATGTATTGTATCATACAGAAAAAGCAACTGAGGGCTGAAAAAAATGGCATGCACTGTTCCTCCAAAATAGAAAATTACAACCATACTGTACCGATCTTGAATAAAGAATATAATATACAGGTAGACTACCATTTGGGAGGTAATACAGATGGGCTGTAGTTAAGGATGGATAGGGATTATCATGTGGGATGATACAGAAAACACTGTGCGAGTGTAAAGGAATACTGGTACAATGGAAACAATTCATCACAGCTGTCAGCACACATTGCCTCAAACTATTGCCACATTAACACTTAACCTTCTCCATGCTTCAAGCTATTTCCTTTGAGGACTGACACAGGAGTGTACATAATATCTATCTGCATGTCAGGCACCAGTTGGAAGCAAGTGTTTTACAATCCATTCAACCACATGGAAACACATATTATTACTTATCAATTTAGCTTCACAGATTTTTTTTTACTTGTGTTTTTCCAGGAAAGCTGAAAATGAAAGCTCTATTTTCAGAACTCCCTGCTCCAAACCCATTAACAACATTGGAGCAGTTGAGGGTTTAAAGTACAGCTTCAGACATTTTAATAAATACCCACAAGCCGTATGAACTCCAATCCCTTTCTGTGAGGAAGTGGTCCCTTTTTAGAATGACAGCACTGTAAAATATGGGGAACAAAACACACAGTTCTCGTTGAGTCAGACATGTTAATGTCAAGGTACCAGCTGGCCATTTATAGCAACTTGTTTTAGATTTGGTGGAAAAGCGTCTTTACGAGAGCTCTAAAAGGATTCTGCAAAGACGGCTACTCAACACATGTAGTAACAGTCAAGAATCAAAGTATTAATATTAGAGCTTAGCAAAACAACAACATCAAACCATAAATCATATAAGGAGGAGGTTGCATGGTGGAGATGTTGGCATCAGGAGTCAGCAGGGTAATTGGAGAACGTCCAATTTATAAAAGCCACTGAGTGCACAAGTACACTTAGTACAGTAGACTGTGATTGGATGTTATG
This sequence comes from Centropyge bicolor, assembly GCA_037975185.1. Taxonomy (NCBI): domain Eukaryota; kingdom Metazoa; phylum Chordata; class Actinopteri; family Pomacanthidae; genus Centropyge; species Centropyge bicolor. Next base: position 391,799 of record JBBMOC010000026.1, read on the forward strand.
AGTCAGCTGGTAGCCAACAAGTAACATATGATGCATGAATCAGCCAATGGCACTGAGCATGAATGAGAGCTGATATGAGCACAATTGAGTTTCCATCCTAACTAACCACAAAGTTTAATTTCTGTACTAATATGAGGCGTCTGCAGCCTAAGTAAAGGTTCGGTCACATTACGTTTACATCCAATATTCACTTCATCTCCCTTTCAATTTAATTGAAGCTTGAACTTACAGACAAATTCAAGCGTGCGTTTCCTGTTTCAGTGTGATCTCCGGCCAGCTCTGGTGCGTTCACTGGTCAACTTTGTTCAACTTTAATTGAATGTGTTCAGTCAGCCAATAGAAACCTGGATGCACCATGCTTAAAAAATGAAAAATGTATTATTTCATTCTGTTATGTATTTACATTAGACCTACTTTACATTGCCACACTACCAAACAACAAATTGTAGCATCGCTCACAAACTCTGTTTACAGTTTCTGGTCACTCTCAGCAATATTTATTTACTACCCATATCAGAAAGGTGACATCACTTCCTTTTTCAGCGCTGCAATTTAGTTCAACAGAGGAGTTATGTGACTGTATCTTTAGCCTGGCAGTTTGTAGCTTTACTGCCAGTGTTAAAGAAAACACAGGCATGTGATGAATATGTGGATAAATCCATCCAGCGTGGCTCAGCAAGTGAACACCAAGAAGCATTTCATACTAGAGAGACTGTAACTTTGAAAGATACTCACTTGATTTGACTTTGGCTGTACAGACTGCTGAGTTTCCTATTAGGCTCTGCTGAACGTTAGATGCATTTTGGCATAGAACAAGGAGTGGAGTTTGTCCTCCATCACTTACAGTGAAGTACTGCTAGAAGGGATCACTATTGCGGAGGAATGATTACACATTAGAACTCTTCCCATGGACTTTATAAATCACATGTCATTTATTAACAAACAATAGCAACTCCAGATGTACAATGTAAAAAGGCTTTTTAAAAAAATCTGACTCTCAGTGTGAAGAAAATGACAAGCAGATGCAGTGAATATTTCATTTAGGCTTTTCATGGCTGAAAACCAGAGTGGTTAATAACACAGTTGTATCTGTACTCTGTCCTCTCTAACTGAAAGACAGTTATTATGCTTTCATCTCCTGGAGTCCTATGATTCCTACATAAACATCATGCCTCCTCCCTTGGTAGTTGTGGTCACTTGCTACCTTCCACCATCTCCCTCTTTTTCAGACTGACCACTGACAGCTCAAACTACATGAAAACCATTCATCATTGCTTCTTTAACATCAGATTAATGTGGGGAGAAACAGAATATATAGACTCTCTTTCTCTCTTTTCTGTCACTCTAATACGCACACACACACACAAATACAGTACACACACCCCACTAGCTCTGTATAAGCTATCAATCATAGATATTGTCATTATTCAACTGTGTCATCGACAAGCCCCTGTCCTCCTCTCTCTCTCCCCAGTCTCCGTCTTTGTCTTTCTCTCTACCTTTTTTCTTCTCTCTATTCTCTCTCTCTCACACACACACACAGAAGAGAGAATCATGAATCATAAATCTTATGAATGCCATCTAAAGACTGCTCAGCGCTATGAGAATGAGAGATGATTGATAGATGTGAGTGACTGTGGCGAAAGCAAAGACGATGGACAGAAGGTTGTAACCAGCAACACCGAGGTCAGAAACTGCAGTTCAAGGGTCAAACGTATCAGAGGAGGCACAATATGGCCAAGAAGGAAGCAGAAAATGTGTGGGGGGGGGGGTT
>JBBMOC010000026.1:393926-541701 GCA_037975185.1 Centropyge bicolor
AGGTTGGAGGAGGAGGAGGGTGTGGGGGGTGGGGGTGGGGGGGGTTGCTGCCACAGTGAGGCTAAAGCCATAACTCATCTTTTATTAAAAATAATGAAAAAAACTTAATGAGTTAATAATATCATGGAGAAAGAGATAGGGAGTGAGACGGAGATGGAGGATGGGACAGGAGGACAGAGGAAAGGAAGGAAAAAGGAGAAAGGAAATGAGAGAGAACACGGCAGTGCTCGAAAACAGAACCGGGTCAGCGTGCATCTCCTTTCACCCTGCGGTCATTTATTCCAGTTTACAAAGTTCACAACAAGATCCATTACAGCGGCAGGGACAATCACAGCGATCCTCCTCTTTCTGCAGACCTAAATCCCAAAGCCTGCCTGGTAATTAAAGGCACTTAACAACCAATTAACAGTGATGAGCTAAATTAGCAGGATATTGTCTCCTTTGACTAGGCTACTGCATTATCAGTGTATTGAAGCAGCGATGAACAAACCTCAGTGGCCCGTGTTTGCATGTAGGCAAATGACGGATTAATTACTATTAAAACATCAGCATCTTAATGAGCTCGGAAACAATTAGAGAGGTCGTTAGCATGTGGAGAACGGCTGAGAACAGAAGAAGGGGGGAGGGAGCGCAAAACAAGAGAGAAATCTTCATTGGGAAGCAATACTGATTAAATGGACGTACGGTCGCACTCATCGCCCAATATCCACGGACCTATTAAATACATGACATCACCATTTGTCTTTTCCACCATCAAGCTACTTTTTCTCCTGCCATTATCTTTCCCCCCTTCTTCTCCGGCTTCCCCAACTCTCTGCCTTCGTTTCGCCTCTCATAAAAAGCCTTTTTCTTGCTCTTCCATTCCTTTCTCCACTTTCTGCCTTTTCACTCCCATTTCTTCCTTCCCTCCTTCATGCTTGGGGGGCACAGTCCTGTGAAGGAATTTAATATGCAACTTTTATATGAGAAACCAATCGCATACGTCTGGGTCTATTGGGCTCGCAATCTATCGGCCCGGACGGCTAATGCAATAGAGAGAGCTGGGGCTATTTATCACACAGGGAGCTATCTTTTCCGCTCTCTCTCTCCCACTCTGCCCTCGCTCTCTCTGTCTTTATTCAAGCCCAGATTCCTGGCTGCCACTAAATCAGGCCAACTATGAGCTATGGCTGCCCAGAGGGCATCTCCTCTTTTATAGGGGGATTTGGATTTTGTATCTACTGGTTCCTCAGTGGTCGTTGAGACTGTGCTAACGGAAGCTATAAACATTCAACAAACAAAGGCAACAACTTAAACGTCCCTCCATCCCCACTGTAATGATCATGAACGTGTAGAGATATGTGGAAGTAGGAGGATGCATAAACCTAATGAATAAGATATTGTGAAATTTACAATGATGCCGCAAAGATTTGTTTGTGTGAATGTTCATACACAGAGAGGAAGAAACAAGGACAAAAGACTACACATGCACAGATGTGTGTACACATACTATACTGTTATCGTAATATGCCACAGTATAATTCACACAGTATTACTAATACTAATCAGACACAGCAGCAGGGCAACTTCAAAAGTTTCCTGCTGAAAAACAAAAGCGACAGTGAGCAGAGGACGCTGCCCACCTGCAGCAATTAAAATGCCTCCGAAATCCAAATTCATTTCAACAAATTAGCCACATTACTGGCCACTGTGTAATCGCTGATGGCAATTAATAAGAAATTAGTCACAATCAGCCCTATATTAACATCTCACCCAGGGGCCGCGGCTGGAAATTAATAACCGGAGATTCATCTCTCTTACTGTCTTTCTGGCTCTCTCTCTCTCTCACACACACACACACACACACACGCACATTCACGCACACACACACCTTTGCCCACCTATATTGTTCATGAATCTCCTCTAAGACACAGATTTTTTCTGTGTGGATCATCTCATATGAGCTGCAATCTGCTCATGTCAGCTAGCCAGCTTCCTCTTTACCGGGGTGTGAAAACCCCCTGAAAGATGTGTGTGCGTCTGTGTGTGTATGTGTGTTTTCGCACCAGTTCATGTATAGTCAACACATGTGCTTTGAACAGTTTGTGGACATATATATAGAGATATACCATACGCTGTACATCTGTGTGTTATGTGCAATGTGAGTGTGCGTGTGTGTGTGTGTGTGCGCGTGTATATGTGTGTGTAAGAGAGAGAGGTGCTACACAAATGGGGAGGGGGCATCGGTGGAGACTGGGCCCGCCTCTAGGGGTCCTCACACCAATCAGCAAAGCGCACCAAGAATCAATTAACACCAGTGGGAGGGGGCAGAGGGTACGGCACCAAACACACTTAGACACACACGCTGTCCGCACGCACACTGCCCACACACATGGTACTGTCTGAGGAGATATCCATCAGATCACACATTGTGCGATATGCCAATGTGTGTGTGTGAGCGTGTATGTGTGTGTCTTTGAGCGTGTGTGTCCCCATCCCGGTGTGCCCCGGTCTCTCATGGTGTGAGGTTGGGGAACAGATTGGGGGTCAGCAGGGGGGTCAGGCCAGGGTCACCCCCGTCTGAGTCGTTTGTGTGTGTGTGTGTGTGTGTGTGTTTCAGTCTTTACGTGTGTGTGTGTGTGTGTGTGTGTGTGTGTAGTAAAGTCTGACCACCACTTCCAGGGCTCACTGGCAGGCAGAAGTGAATAAGATGGATGGTGTTGATTCATACTACGAATTCATTGCTCCCCCTGAATCCATAGAGAATAAATACATCCACAGAAATGATGAAGCAAGGGACCAAAATGAGCATCTCACATTTTATATTCCTCTTTCACTTTTTCTCTCTCTCTCCATTCCTCCCTCTCTTTGTCTCTCTCTGGTGTGGGGACAGCTGCTGGCTACATGAAAACCATTCATCATTGCATCTTTACCATAAAATTATTGACAGCGAGGAGGGCGAGGCGCTTTATTGGCTACATTTTACAAGGTTGGACAAAGAGAAAAGTCAGGCATCAGTGGAAACATGAAAACTTGAATTAAGTAATAACAAAAGGAAGCCATGTTTTTGGGGACGGTGTGGATGTTTAAAAGTAGAACAGGGAGCAAGAAAGCAAGACAAGACATTTCCGCCGCAACAGACTAAACGCAACGGTCAAATAAAGTGATCAAAGAGTGTCTGCCATTTGCCCATGAACGTTCCACTGCGAAACCCCACCTCTTTCCTCTTCCTCTCTCTCTCTCTCTACACATTGCCGTCTCCATCTGTTAGCCCGTTGCACTCGTCCGTCCACAAACCCAACACCCCCCCCCCCCCCTCGTTTCCTCTCCTCCTCTGCTCCTCTCTGGCCTTCCTACCCTCGGGGAGGTAAGGTGATCTCCCTGTGCTGGTGTAAGTGACTGGTATTAGTCTCCTTCTCTGTCTGTCTGTTTGATCCCGGCACTAATGACTCCACAGGGACTGGGGTCTGATAATGGGAAATCAATATAGAGAATAGTGCTCTGGAGTGGCCTCACTTAGCTCTCGCTCTTTCACGCCTCAAAGCAAAGTGCCTCTGTGTATTTGTGTGTGCGTGTGTGAGGCGGGGCGCAGTGTGTATGTGCGAGCATGTGCATCAAGGAAATCTGTGCAAGTGTGTACGGAGCTGGATTTAAATATGGGCCTATGGCTTGGTGCATGGGAGTGTACAAAACATTTTACACTCATGTTTTTTAATACAAATGGAGGATTGCTTGCGCATGTGAGCTGAAAGAATTCTGCAGCTCATCAAACATTTTAAAAGCTCATTGGATCAAATCAAAGTCACTGCAGAGTTGACATTTTTGGGGTCATCCGGCAGTAATGTGCATGTATGGCTGTGGATATCTGAGTGTGTCTAATCGGTCACACTCTTGCGCCTGGGGCCAGACAGGTGGGGCTGGTGGCATGAGGCTGGTGCCCCCCCTCCACCCTGAGGGGCCAGAAGGCCCAGCGAAGCAGGGGGCTGGAGTAGCTCCCTCTGCCAGGCACCAGAGCACTATGGCTGGTGGCAGCTGGTCCTCTGTCCCTCCCTCCCCTCCTCCCCTGCATGAGCGCCCCGCAGGCAGGCAACAGGAGGGGTGAGGAGGTCAAGAGGCAGGAGAGAATGGGTGGAACGGCGGCGACATGCAGGATAATCGGCTTTTATGAAGCGGAGAGGACACAGACAGAGAGAGACGGGAAACACGGCTCTGACACAATGCAACTGACTACAAGCAGTAATGAATTAACACATTAGCGCCATGACCAGGGGCGTTCAGGAGTGCTCAGCTGCTCTTAAACACAAACCCGCAGTGGCACGCACTCTCTCACACACACACATAAATCAGTCATAAGTCATTAAAGCAACGGCAAACACACGCACTTATTAATTGCATCAGTCATTTTGTCGATGGCAGATCCCTCTGAAAGCCATTGAGTGTGATCGGAGATTAAAATGTTTCCACAAAAACAGCAGAGAAACTTTAGCACTCAGAACAGATAAGGCAGAGATTAACCACACGCACATAAAGACAAGACAATGCGATGGGAATCCTCTTGTCCAAACTCAAGCCATGTGTTCAATTATCATCAGCCCCAAATGATCCCCATTAATGCTTTAACTCTTTCTCTCACATCTCAATCTCAGCCATCCATCCATCCTGTTTTTGCTCTCTGCTCTCCGTCCATCCCTATAATTCTCCGTCTGTGCGGTTACTTACTTCCCTCTCTCGCTCTCTTCCTCTCCATCCTCCTCTCCCTCCCTCCCTGACTTTTAACCAGCGTGAAGAGGCAGCCATGCATTCAACCATCAGACAGGCTTACATGGTCTACCCTCACACACACGCACACACAGAGTCAAAGCATATTGGTTCCTCAAGTCTAACAAGAATGCAATGTTCACTGAAACAAATATCCACCATATCAAGGCATCTTTATGCGGTTAAATGTGCATCCTGATACTTGCAGAAAAAAAGCTTACATGACTGATTTGTATACAAGAAAATCACCCTGAAAGCCCTTCTATTGGTTGCTGCTCAACTCCATGTGAAAAATATATCAAATAATCCACCGCAATGTTTTTATAATCAGCTGCTACAACGTTTAAAAAGCAACATTTTGACTCATCTTTCCTCCCATAAAGAGAAGCTTTTGAAATGACAGCCTTCAGATTTGGTCATTAAAATCCTTTAATATCTACCAGGCCATATACTTGACATTTACAGTGACATTTTACATGGTTTATCTGCTTTTTAAGTGTCTGGCAGATAAATTGCATCCACACAGAGCACAGAGCAGCGGTCCAGTGACAGCCCAGGGATGATGATGGCCCTGACCGAGTCCCTGATGGGGGATCCCATTCCTCTCTTCTCATCCAACAATCCCACTGAGCATGTCAATATGAAACACTATCCCCCCTCCCCACACACACACATATACACACACACACTGGGGCCATGCTAGGCTATCCCTCCCATTATAGACAAGACAGCCTCATATTGATAGGATGAGCCTTTGTGAAAGACGCATGGCTTGGTATGGAGAAAAGTGTAAATTAGACTAAATCAAGTCTCCCAACAGTAAAACACATTCCCACTATATTGCACTCAATGTGTGTGTGATTTACTACAAGACTTCGGTTGTATGTGGGCTGAGGGAAAGGGGGCCATAAAGCCGTGTTTACCCAACTTTAAAAAATCCACAGCCTTGTAAATGTTGTCAGATGGCCCATGCCAGTGTCTTTCAGCTTAATACTACCTATATTAAATAGTTTAAATATTTCATAAGGGCGGTTTTTAGAGGGAGGGAGGGGAAATCGTTAGCTGCGGTAAAGTTTCATTAACTGGTCCCCATTTCGCTGCGAGGCAAACTCATCTCCTCTTATTGTAATAAAACAATCTCTCTCTCTCTCTCTCTCTCTCTGGGTGCTGCTCTCCTCTCATCTCCCTCTCTCTCTCTCCCTCTCTCTCTCTCCCTCCGCCGCCTCCTCTCTCCTTCTCTTTTACATCATAATAATACACTACATCCCCTTTAAATGCACTATTACTTACCGCTGCCTTTTCATATTGTAACATCACGGGCACTTTAGCGACAATATAAAAGCGTGTCATTCATTATTCAGAAGCAGCCGGCCTCGTCTCCCCCCTTTTAAAAAGTCAGGCGCGCTGCTGAAATTGATAACGGCGGAGAGACGCGCAATAAAAACGCAGCCCCCGGGTACCGAGCTGCAGCCCAGACCCCCGATTATGCAGATCAAGTGGTAATTTCTCAAACAAATCGCACTCTTTCACTCTTTTGTTGTCGTTTCTTTTTGGACTTTTTGGAATCGGGGTGTCAGCATTTATATTGCTGGTGGAGGATTGATGCGCGTGTTAATTGTTCACGCGCGCTCGAGGCTTTTCCATCCAAAATATTTTGGCCTCGGAGATCAGCTCAAGGTTGGTTTTTTTAAAAGTGTTTAAGCGAACTCTTGGTGTCGAGTTTTTTTTTTATCTTTTCTGATGTAATCGTGAAGCAATGAAGTGGCATCAATAAATTCAGAGAGGCTGGCAGGAGGCGGGCTGGTGTGTCTCTTTTTTTTTGAGAACCTGGTAGGTCCCAGCTAATGTGTCATAATCACTCATAATCATTGGATTACACCGGATTACTAACACCCAACATCTGCAACCAGTGGGACCCCGTCTGTTCAGCACAGGCTTAGACGATCCGAGGAAAAGTCAGAATAAACCCAATGATTAACTAGAAACTTTCCTCGGTTATTCTGAGCATGCGTCATCCTCTACGAGGCCATGTTATTGTTACGGATCAAACAAATTAATTCTAATGTGTTTAGGATTTACAAACTTTGGCATAATTCCTGTTGGGGAGTTATTTAATTTTTTGCAAATGACATCAAGAGAAACATAAAAATGTCCACAAAGATGACAGCTATAACAGACCAATTCTCCCCCATCAAAAGCCACCGGTGAGCTCACATATGGCAGGGTGAAGCAGCCAACACCCAGAGTCTGTCCATATTGCCAAACAAACACCTCGGGCCTTGTCCAATCTCATATTGCTTCATAAGACTTTATTGTGAAGGGCGAGATGCGGATGCTTCTTAAAATATATATTACACACTATACAGTATCTTTGCATTCCTGTTTGAATTTGTAGCATAAACGCTCCAAAATTTAACCTATCAGATTTGATTTTATTATACGATTTTTAAATGCAGTATCATATAATTCAGGTTCTCAAATAAGGGATTGCAAAATTCTAAGACTGACAATAGTAGCAAAGAGCCCAGGTAAAAAAAATGCCAAGAAGACAGCATAAAGCAAACACTAACATTTAATTATTTACACAGTTCAGACATTAAAATGCACGTCTGAAAAAAAACGATGATTAATGAACAGGTTGGACAGATCTTTTAAAAGCCTACAAATATAAGCCCCTTTGCCACTAAATGAATATGTTGGTCATTAGTTGGTTAAGCTGTAATGTGAGAACTTAAAAAGCCACCTGCCGCATCTAAAGCCGACGTGCATTTGTCTGTCCCTGACACAAGTTAGTGAAAATGTGATTATCCGGTCACTTTGGGCGCCTGTTACATTGGATGTGAACAGTGAGCAGCTTCCAGAGCCCGGACACTTTATCTGAGGTAGCCCATGGCCTTCCCTTGTCAGGCCATTTAATGTGGCACTGGCTACCAGCAACAAATAAGCCCACGTTGTGCTTTGCCGTGCTCAATAGGTGCCGGTGATTCACTGCCAGTGTTCAATTAGGCTGCTGTCCTTTTATTTTAAAGAAGGACGTGATGGTCTTTCGTGCGTAATTACGCACCGGTGAAACGATCGTCGAGACTTGACTATTATTATTCACTTTCAACACCCTCTCAACATATTTAATAAATGTGTTGAAATGTAGTCAAGCAACTGCTTTTCAGTGATTTTACATTATTTCTTCTATCACACCAGCATAAATACACATTAATATAACGTGAGTATTTGGTTCAGATTTAAATGTGACGCATTAAGGCTATTGGAAAAGCATTTCATTCGTTTTGGTTTCAGCTTAAAAAGCCCAGCATTTTTTAAGCAGTTGTACATTAAAGGCAGTGCAGGCAAATGTCAAATAAATAAAAAACATAACTCCACGTTTGATTATAAGGCGTGGACGAAATTTAGATTTAAAGGATTATAAACTAAGACTGATATTCGTCCTTTTGTTCCCTCCTTATATCCATGATATATCCATGATAAATACTCTTCAGGTTATAACACACTGCCTAATAGCCTTCAACCACTGTGAACTTATATTGCCATAGTCAAATGACACAGACTGAACACCGAGAGGACAAATGATGCGCACTTTGTGTCTGGCCTGAAAAGTGGAAATGAGCAGAAGCATCAATTCATCAGACCCTAAGGTGTGCAAAAAGTTTTTTCCCCCCCATCTGATATCATCTGTCACCATAACTTATAAACCTGTTCCCAGTGAACACATTTATGGGGGCGAGCTGAACACTGACAGATGACTGACAAAACACCATTTGGGTGAAAGGGTAAAATATCACATGATCATCACCAAAGAAGCTTAAAAGAATATTGATCTTCCTGATGCTGGTTTTTTTTTGTACACATGCCATATAAATTTCCATGAAGCTGTCTGCTCTCTCCATTATGCTGACAAAAGAACGAATTCACGAAGAAGGCACCAAAATAAAAAGCCATATCTTGCCATTTATATATAACAAGCTGACGCCCGTGGTTATGGGAAATCTTGGTTATTGTGCCAAACCGTGGGCCTACCCCCATTAACATTCAATCAGTCATTGCGGTGCCAGCCAATGAAAGGTGGAGAGGGATGGAGGAGGACGGAGCTGCCAGACGGAGCGTTTTGACGCGCGCGGAGGAGGACGGAGCGTCACATCCCTCCACGCGCCCATCAAACTTTCAGCACAGCCCGGAGAGGACCCAGACCTCTGAAGGAGGCCTGACAGAGACCACAAGGACCCGCTGGACTCTGGACACACGGCTGGACAGCGATGGACACTTCTGGTACAGTTTGACCCTGCTGTGAGTCTCCCTCCAAACATCTCGTGCAGTTTGTTTTTTTCCCCTCTCCTCCTTTTTGCGACGCAGCCACGGGGATGGAGCAAGCACCGAGCCCTCCCCCGAAACCGGCCCACCACGAGCCCATCAGCTTCGGCATCGACCAGATCTTGGGAGCCGGTTCGGAGCCGGAGAACGGGCGCACGGCTGGAAGACAAAGTGGATCCGATTTAAGCAACGGGGACGGTTATTATAGTTTAGGGAGTCCGACCGGGGCCAGCGCGCCCTCATACACCGCGCTGTCCATCTCCCTCTCCGGTATCATGCCACCGGTGGAAGCGTCGGGTTCGTACGGAGAGAGCAGGAGTCTGGGCAGCCGGGGAGTGATCCGAGTCCCGGCCCACAGACCCATGACAGCCCCGGGACCACCGGCGCCCGTCCAAAGCGCTGTCCCCGGGTTTGGAGGGCTGTGCTTCCCCTGGATAGGAAACAGGTTCGCCAAGGACCGGATATCAGGTAGGCCGGCTGGTAGACCTGATGGTGCCCCTCATTAATATTTCATCACGTTTAAACCGTTCATACCTGCTGCTGAAAACTTTAAAACACCTGTGCCAAATATTTATAAAGCCCATTTAATGAGATGTTCTCACTTTAATTATTCAAATGAATTAAAGAGAGGAAAACGAATGGTACAAATTTAAATCCATTACAAAAAAGTGAAAGATTATTATTAAAAGGTTTTGTGTCTGCGTTACTGACATTTTAGGAGTTGAATATTTCACCGTGTACATAAGCAAAACAAATGCAATAATGTACAATCACACAGGCTTTGTTTTGAAATAAGCAGACAGCAGCAGCATGGTCTGGTCATAATTTACTGCTGCAGTGAAAATCAACTAAAATATTATTAATGAACTAAACTGTAAATAAGAATAAGCAACTTCATTAGGCTGTCAAATAATTTGTTTTATAAATTAAATTCAGAAAAGTAAAAACAAAAATAGCCTAAAATCATAAAGGGTGTAATATTTTCTCTATATTTAACCAAAAGCAAATAGATTGGTTAAAACAGGTTTCAAACACTAAATCACACGGGCAGCCCGTTTTACTGAAGATTAACAGGAGCCTCTATTAGGACAGGCCTATAATACTGTATGTCAGGATAAGATAAATAGGCCAAAAGGCCTGCTGTCCTCTCTGTAATTACCAGTATGGATATCATGTGCTAAAGTCCAAACAACTTTAAAATGAGTATTTATTTATTTTGTATAATTGCACTGTTCCCAAAACTGTGGCCAGACTCATCTTTCACAATAAATTTCATCTCACATATTTCACACAAGGCTTACACAGTCTAAATAGGGAATTGTTGTCAAACAGGGCAGATATCTGTGATGTATGGCCTTAAATTTCCATACAGAGTGGGGAGTGAATTAGTCGGTTTGGTGCTGGGTAAAATCTCATCTTCCACTCACTGTGTCTCTCTCGGCTCCCCGCAGCGGCTCTCGTGCCCTTCGCCGTCACGCGCCGGATAGGACACCCGTACCAGAACCGGACGCCCCCCAAGCGGAAAAAGCCCCGCACGTCATTCTCCAGGGTTCAGATCTGCGAGCTGGAGAAGCGCTTCCACCGGCAGAAGTACCTGGCCAGCGCCGAGCGGGCGGCCCTGGCCAAGAGTCTGAAGATGACAGACGCACAGGTGAAAACCTGGTTCCAGAACCGCAGGACCAAGTGGAGGTTGGTATGAGAGTCCATATTCAAGTTTAAGCTGTGTATAATTCATCACACTGCATCAACAGAAACCAGGACAATATAGTTTTTTTTCTAGGGAGAGTCACATGTCATTCAGGGTCCAGTTCAAAAATCAAACCGTCTTCCTGCAGCATGGTGACCCCAATCGCCATTTCCGTGTCAACTCACCTGGTTGACACGGAAGAAAAAACAACAGGCTCCACATAAGCAACAAAACAATTTCAGCTTTAATATCCGTAGTTTTATTAGCATTTTCCATTTCGTCTCTTGTTTTTATTCTTAGTTTACAATTGCTAAATTGTCATGCAGCCTAAAATATTCTAAAGAAAACTCTCCAAAAATGTAGTTTTGTTTAACAATTATTAAAAGAAGTTACCTATTTTCCATTTTATATTTTTTTTATTTTTAATGTTTAAGATAAATTTTCATCCTTGCATCAATCAGGACATCTTTTTATTTTTATTCTTAGGACTTAGCCCTGCTGTTTAATGCAGCCTTTGGAAATTTTCACACTTATAAACTCTTTAACCTTAAATCTTACACAATCCCACTTTTTCAATTGATCTATCTTTATTTATTTGTCAGTGTTTTAATTGTTTATCCTCCTGTCTTCTTTCAGGAGACAGACAGCCGAGGAGAGGGAGGCGGAGCGTCAGCAGGCCAATCGCCTCATTCTGCAGCTGCAGCAGTCCGCCCTCCAGAAGTCCCTCAGCGAATCAGCGGTGTCGGATCCTCTGTGCGCCCATAACTCCTCCCTGTACGCCCTGCAGAACCTCCAGCCCTGGGCCGAGGACAGGGAATAGGGACCAGGCACCCAGCTCTAATCAATAAGCATCATCTATTATCCCTGGGAGGACAGATACATTCAATTAGGCCTACATGAGGACAGTGGGACTTACTTTGATCCATGAAATGGAGAAAAAAAAATTATGTTGGACCAGAAAAACTGAAGAATTGGTCACAGCCGCTTGAGTGGATGGTTGTGAAAATGGAGCTGAAATAATGGTGAGTGATGCCTCTCTTGAAGCAGAAACTTTCTTGGAATAAATCTGGCAGCTCTGTACTTGGGGATCAGTGAGACTTTTTCAAATCCGAAAAGGAAACAGAACTGGTCATTAAAATTTCTTGTCACCCTGTGATTGTCCTTGTTATGCTTGTGCTTATTCTTTTTATCAGAATAAGATGCAGAAAGACATTTAGCTGATAGATCTGAAACAAGCATTTAATTCTCCACAGTAAGACAAACATAATTTTCTTTCAACACAACCGTCTCCTTAATCTGACAATAACAGACTCACTACACTTTGAAATGGCCACTACATTTATAAAGTAAGGCCTTCTTCACTCCAACACCTATTCAGTATTTGCAGAAAGATGTGTTTCTGAGTTTTAAATTAATCTCCTGCTTATTTATCAAAATACAAAACAAAAAATGTCTTTGCAAAAATGCAGATAAAAACTGGTTCAGAGATTTTTTTCTTTCTTTCTTCTGATCTCATTTATAAATGTACCCACTCCAGCTACAATGCACCACCACAAGCACCTGTACACACACAGGTGTGGTGCACCACCATAGCCTGAGAAAATGATGCCCAAAATGTTACATTATGGGGAAAAATGCTTTTGTGAGGAGTAATAAAAGGAAAATAGATGTCAGGATTAGAGGGGAGAGAAGTGAGCAAAATATGAAAGAGGCTGTAAGTTGGGTAATAAAGGGAGTGATGCATGTTCAGTGATGGTGGTGACGTTTTTTCATATGCACATTATCTTGCCTTTATTTGTGGGCCGTGTCCTCTGGTTTCGAGGCACAAATGTACATGTCTTTTTGTACTTTCATTGTATATGTGTAAATAACAGTATAAACCGTTCTTGTGACCCTTTTTTTGCTTGTGCTCTTTATGGCGCACCATAAAAAATTATTTTAAGGTTTTAATGAACAATAATTATACTCTATAAAAAAGAAAAAGTTATGGAGAAACAAGGGGAAAAAACAGCAGACATGAATTAAGTTGTTTCTTGAAAAGTTTATTGATAAATATAATGATTTTATACAATATTTCAATACACACATGTTTTCATTCTGACAGTTTAAAGCTGTCTATCTGTTTGTCTTCCTGTCTGTCAGTCGATCTGAAAATGTGTCTGGGTACGTTTGAGATGAGCCGCAACACACCTCCAAGAGGATTTTTATTACACTATTGGTAGCACAGTGAGTGGGCATGACAGTAAATCATTTATAAATCTGTATTTTTTTTTGTCCTGCTCAATCTTCAAAACGATGGCTCTTGTTTGAATCATGGCTTCCATTCCTTCAGAGTCAGTGAAAAGGTCTCCCTCATCTTCTGTCTTATTCTCTCCTCTTTGTATTTCTCTATTCTTTCTCCACACTCCCTCCTTCTAGCTCCCCTCGTCTGTGCCTCTGTCACAGTGAAAGGTTTGGTCGCTCTGAGTCGACATTTTTTAACAGACAGAACAGACGGTGAAACTCTCTTCTCCAGGAGAAACACTGTCAGTTGAGGTGGACTGATGTCCACGAGATGAAGTTACATGCAAGAAAAATGAGACTAATGTCTATTCAGGCAAACAGAAACTTTACATCAGGACGCCACAGACACACAAACACATGCACGTCTCTGTATCACTCTGCATCTGTGTGCCGGTAAAACTCTAAGTGGCCTCCTTATTTAAGGTCAAATAATTACAGTTGAATTCCAATTAGACAGAAAGATAGACAGATAGTCAGAATCAGAAACACACGGACAGGACATGAATGATACCGTACAAAGAGAAGAAGCCACAGATACGACATTTAAATATCTACAGTCGAGTCGTTACAACACTGAAACACTGACCGACACCAGTGGAACACACACAGTAGGAATAAAGAGGGCAGTTGAAGAAGCTGTCACGAGACGTAAGACTGCTGTAAGCTGGCTGAGGTCAATTTCAGCCCTGCGAACCTATACGGGCCTGCGTCTGAACTTGGTGTATGTCTGTAAACAGATGAGGTGGCTCCGTGAGATGCTGCACTCAGACCGTGGCTTCCCAAATGAATGCATTTAGCAAGACTATATTGCCTCCATTTTTTAGGCCACATATATGTTCAATATGCCATAGGCCTCTGTCTTGCATGCTTCACAATATTGCTCACATTTGTCGTATTGACACAGAAACGCATGATGAAAACAGCCATTATTTAAGCCTCTAATGCACAAAGACTGCATTTGTTTGATCTCACTGCTAAGCTGCTTTTAGGAATTCCAGTCCTGCTCAGTAATGTGGTTGAGTTTAAATATCTCACAAGAGTATTCAACCGAATGTAAGAGAATCAGTATTTACACAACGTCCAAAGGTGACAGTAACTGTAGCGACAGCAACAAACGAGGCAGACGGAGACGGGGTAAATGGTCACGGAAAGGTCAAATGAAGGGTTTAAGTCTGAGGGACCTGTGGTTTTGTCGCCATGAATTTGTTACAGCAAGACACCTTCCATGAAGTTCTGTGGCAACCATCCCACACAGAGTGACAGGATCCTTGTTTCGTTTCAACTGCAAACCATGTTGTTCATTTTTCTCTTTTACGTTCACCCTCCTCCTCTTTCCTCTTTGTTCTTTTCTCTCGCTTTGTGCTTTCGTCTGTTGCACAGTCTTCCTCGTCTTTGTTGTCTAGATAACATTTTCAAAGAGCTGTAGAGACCTCATGATGTTTTCATCCTGTGCAAAAGAAGACGGGAAATTAAAGAAGCAGACTGTGAGGAGAAAGTCATCAAACAAACACCATTTAATTCTGTTTACTGGCCACTAGGGGGCAGTGAACGCCTGTAAAATGTTAGTGATCTCTGCAGACAAACACACTAGTATGAAAGGCAGCAAAGACCATAATTAATAGCAAGTATAGTGAGACTTGCAAAGGAGGAAGATGAACAAAAACTCTGAAACACAATAGATAAATGTTACTAATAACATTAACAATTGCTCTGTATTATAAATAGAATTTAGTCGGAGTACCTCTTGACAAGACAGGATGAATTCATCAAGAGTGACCACACCATCTCTGTTTTTGTCCATTTTCTGTGGAGAGCAAAACATGCTGTCAAGCCTTTTGTCTGACGTGTTTAAGGAAAGATATTAACCAAAAATATTTATCAGTTTGTAAATAATTACTACAATTTTAATCATTACAATTTTTAATACCCATCCTATCAAGTAAAAATCATGTATCTCTAGATTTTGTTATTTAGAATTTTTCTGATAATTTGAAGGGTCAGAGGTTCCTCATTCGGTTGAGAAAAGTATCCTGAATGTTGTGATAATTGAATGATTTAAAAAAGAAGAAGAAGAAGCTTAGATTAGCTTCAAAATGCATTGTCACAAAGCACAGGGCTGTTTTTCCAAGTTTATGAAAAGTTGATTCTTTAGAGACAAGTAGTTCTTACAGGACGGCAACACTAAAAACACATTATGATCTTATAGAACATGATGCATTGCTGTAGATTAAACAGTAAATACAGTAATTAAAATGAGTTTAACCTAAAACACCAGGTTGCATTAGTAATATTAATCCAAAAACATCATATAGAGTCAAACACTGACAGGGTATTGTACTGTACAATGAGTACTTTTACTATAAAATACTATATGTATGCTGATAATACTTGCATACTTTTCTTAAGTATGGCTTTGAAGGACTGTGTTTTCACAGTGTGGTATTAGTCCTTTGACTTAAATTAAGGACCTAATTATTAAGAATTATTGTTACAATACTAAAATCAGCAGCAGCGTCATCATGTCAGTCTGGCAACTTCTTTGTTTCCCTGCACTCTTTACTGTGATGTTTCTGCAGTTCTCATAGATCACCCACCACGAGTCAGTGTGTCCAACGTCATGATGCCTTTTTCTTGGACATATCTATATTTAATTAATTTTACACTCTCTTATTTGCTGTTGTCGTGGTGGATGTCACTGCTCATGATTCCTCCTCAGCTTTTCTTCTGCTGTTGCTGCTATGTGAACCACGTATTTGACTGATGCATCTGTGTTTGATCAATCATCAACATTTGTGTTGTTGTATTTTTAAATAATGGACTCGGGCGTTGCTACCTGAAAGAAGGCATCCACATGCTGTTTGGGTGCGTCATTTTTCAAGACAGGGTAAGTGTACTTCCCCATCATGTCATATATCGCTCTGACGATGTCTGTCATCTCCTGTGAAACAGAGCAGAAGTACACACACGCGCGCACACACACACGCACGCGCACACACACACACACACACACACACACACACACACACACACACACACACACACACACACACACACACACAAATGAGACGTGAAGCTTGAGATACACATAAAAACATGATGTGCATGTAACCACAATTGAAACAGTACTGAAGGTTAGGCCTGCAGACATACACAAACACACACCTCTTTGTTGATGTATCCATCTCTGTTGATGTCATAAAGGTTGAACGTCCACTGTAGCTTCTCAGTGACGGAGCCTCTCAGCAGGATGGACAGAGCTGTCACAAAGTCCTGATGGAGAGAAAAAGGGCAGCGTGAAAAACTGCACTGGAAATAAAGACAAGAATGTTATTTGAATCCCATCATTAGTGTGTAAATATGCACCAATCAAGCAAACCTCGAACTTTATGGAGCCGGTATGTGCTGAGTCGAATGCGTTGAACAGGAAGTGTGCGTAGGTGCTGGCATCTGCAGGGGGAGAAGAAAATTCCTGTCTATACTCTGGGTGGAAACAAGACGGAGACAAAGAGGCAAACACACACTCTCTCTTTACCTCCATGTGGGAAGAACTGAGAGTATATTTGCTTGAAAGTTTCCTCATTTACGACACCACTTGGGCACTCCTGGAGAGACAAAAGGGGTACAGAAAGAGAGGGTGAGGACATGGGAGATATCATTTGCAGATAGTCAAAAAGAGAGTCAATGAGAGACTTGGTCAAACCCCTGAGTGATATTCTCAGTCTCATGTAATTTAAGAACAACAAACTGCAATTGCATATTCTGACCTTCTGTCCAGTGTGTCACTATTGAGAATAGTTTTTGCATAGAGAGTTCACAAAACAGACACCAAAAACATCCATCTGTCCCTGAGTAGCAATAAAATGAAAAAATGAAAACACCAACACAACCAAAACACACAAGTGCGCAAATAGCAGCCTCTAGGCCAAGTATGACCATCAACCAAAATCATTTAGTTTCCCACTAAAGAATAAATCTACTGTAGCTTCAGTATAGCAGCATAAATATACAATAGGTCATTTTTTAAATATGAATAAACATTACCTTCCTTAATCCTCTAATCAGTGTCTTTTATTTGAGAGACATAGAAACTGATCCATAGTCTCAGTCTGTCAACAGGACAGCTGCTGCTCGAATTGACTTACCAGGAGAAAACAGGTGATCACTTAATTTATATCAATGAAAATCAAGTTTTAACCTTGTTAGCCTGTCCATATGGTGTTTTTTATAGACCTGCAGTTTACTGATGACAGACTCAGACAGCCAGGGTTTCAAATGTAATATACCTAAGGAACCAATCCCTTCAACTTGTGGGTCGGAGCTACGGTGAAACAAGTCGGCAACAGAGGAGAAGGTGTAGCTACTTATCGGTATTATGCAAGGTAAGTTTCACTATTCTCAAAATGATGACCTGTTTTCAGGTTGCAAAGCTGCAAAAGGAGAAATCATCAGCCTTCATGTATCGTCAAAGGATCTGAAAATACAAGATCCAACTTCCAGAGAAAGCTCAGGTCTCACTGCTTATATTGAAGCCTGAAGCAATTCCATCCATTTATCCTGGAGACATAAGGAGTACAAGCCAACGTGTTGATGAACCAGTAAGTTTTATTTTTCTTGTGTTTTATCCATAGACTGTGTCTAAACAAAGGCAACATTAGCTCGCCAAGTTACATTTTATATGGCTTGAGGGTGTTGATGAAGAAAGTTGTACAAGCATTGCTCAGTGCAGTTTGTCAGATAGCTGAGCTGCTGAATATGATCAGGACTGTGTTTGATGAACAGATTCATAACTGCAGGCAAGATGTGGAAAGGAAACTTAAATAAATACCTCAAACCTAGTATTCATTTAAGCATTGTTTCACCAGAAGAGATCGTTGGCAAGCATATATGCTTTTAAATCAATCTATCACACAGATCATGTTTGATCCCTCCATGTCTGTCTGGACTTACCTCTACAGTATAATGAGGCTGCTATAGGTCTAAGCTGTGTTTAGTGCACAAGCCAGGATGAGACTGAAGGATTCAAGCTGATGAGTAAATGTTCTTATTCACAATCACTATTGTCTTGGGCAAAGTCTTCTTTATGCATTTAAACCCATCTCTTGGTTTAGCAAGTCCGATTAATTCTACATATCATCACTAGACTAAGAAATCTGATCATGGACTCCGGTTGGTTTCTACTGTGCAAACAAATGTGCACGTGTACAGTCACTTACATTCTTAAAACCCCGGTAGAGCACTTGGAGCTCTCTTTTGCTAAAGTTGGTTTGAGCTTCTAGCTGGTCGAGGCCCTCCGGTCGATGGCACACCATGGTCATCTCCAGGTCATCGTCAGCTTTGTCTGAGGAAACACACACAAGAGAGAAATGTCTCATATTTAAAGTAATACAGGAAATAGGCGACGATATATGACTAGGACAGGGGGACACAGTGCTGCAGCGAAGTAATTGGATATATTTTCTATTTATTCTATCTGGCAGAAATAAAAAGGGAAGGAGAGGAGAGGATGAGAGGTAGAGGTCAGTCTAACCGCCCCATGTTCCTCCTCTCACAGGCCCCTTGATTAACAACTCATTACTCCCCTCGCTGGAGGGGAGGGGAGAGAGGACAGACTGAAACAACACACACATACACACACACGCACAGAGGCTTATAGTGCCTATAGGTAGACATGCCACCTCCCCTCTCTCCATCTCAGACACTCATCTACATGGTTGCACGAGTGCGCACATACTCCCCGAAGCAATCTACGACATCATAATTATGCATACTGTTATAAGTGTGCATAATTTAATAGAAATAGTAATAAAAATTCAGAATATGATAAAGTGGTCATAATGTGCCGTAGTAAAATACCAGAGCAAAAGAAAATAATGTACTGTTGGTTAAGTAATAAGGTGGTATGTTTTATGAGGACGATTTCAGAACAATGTCGGTCTGATTGTTCATCACTGAGCAGCCTGTCCAGTTGCGTTTGTGTTAAAGTGATAAACAGGTGCGTTGCTCTTGTGATGTGAATGTTTTGGAGGACAGATGTGTGGGACTACATGTGCACACATTTATGTCAGTCTAGATTGCTGCCTGTGTAGAGCTCTAATCAATTGTAAGAGCTTACTTTCCCATTCAAATGCCCGCATGGTGATCAAGTACAATTTCCTCTGTCTTCTTAGTATTTACATGCACAAGTACTATCATCACACTACAAAGCATTTTTCAGGGCTCCCATTGTGCTTTAATGAAGTGTCTCAGAGTGCAACGTTCACACTGTCCTTGGCAATCCAGATTTTGAAACATCAACAGTCTTGGAATAGAAACATTTTTATCTGTGTGGCAGAACCATTAGTGCTTTGTAAAGCTTCATTACACCAACACCTCTTCAGTGCCATTCTCTCAGTGAATCATGGGCACCAGGTCGGCATTTTTATTGTGCCAGGCAACTTCATCTCACCGCTAAATTAAACCTCAGTCAACAGCCTTGCCTTTTTAGATTCAGTATCCATTGTTCCCATTTACCACATCTTTCCATGTCAATAACAGCGTACAAGTGCTGCCATCATGCTTTAAGAGCAAAAGTGGGTTTGAATTTAAATGTCAGCTGCGATGTTACATCGCTTTGAATTACTAAATCTAACATTGCAGCAGCACTATACATACTCTATAATGGCAAAACAAAATATAACTAATTTTAAACTATAATACTCATAAAATACAACAATATATAATGTTATCCACCAAGAGCTTATTGCACCCTGCCCATTACTTTTCTACATTATGGGTCCATTAATACGTTATGACTTTGTATAACTTATGTTCAGTTGCAAAGCAGACTCTCTTTATAGAGCTCCTTTCTCCTGCCTCACACTCACACACACACAGACACAAACACACAAAACCCCTGAAGGCCATTCGTTTCATCACTCAGGCAGTTCTTTCTTTCGTCACATTAGTGTGGAGGTTCACACTCATGCTCAAGGTGAGATTATTCACACCCAATTCCCAGTGGTTTTCAGGTACTGTACACTGTGTAATGACACACACACACACATATCAAAACATAGAAAACACATGTAATGCACATGCACATATTTTTGTGAATGTTTTCAAGACACAAATTGAAATTAAATTAAAACGTGAATATATTGTACATATAAATCAGTTACTACCAGTTCTTTCATCTTTTTTTGGTCATTCAAACCATTCATGCACCTACAGAGTGCGCGTATGCACTCCTCTGCAAGGCTTCACTGCAACTCTATTATCTGTCTTAAAACCTTGATGGCACCTGCACAGTCACCGTCACACTCCATGCTTACACTGAAAGCGACAACAGCACAGGGCATCCCATCATAAAGTACAATGTATAATTATGACTCTTAAAGAAGAGAGGAAAAAGTCACAGCAATCATATATATCTTATATCAACGTATATCATATATTGAAAACAAAACTGACTTAACAACACGTGTGAAAGTCAGAATCAATGAGTATTCAGATTTAAAACAGTTTTCTACCCTTTAACTAAGCCATTTTTTTCTTAGATAGTCACCACTGAAGTTATAATCAGAGAGAAAGGCGTTCACATGTAGCTGCCTCTGTGGAAAGAAAGCTAGTACTTTCTCTCAATGGCAGCCCATTTCTTCTTCTGTTTGTATTTTTATTGCATTTTTTGTATTCAAATTATTGGATGACATTTCAGCATGTACCACGCTAAGAAATATTGTTATTGTTTTGTTTTGTATATATATATATTATATAGTATATATTATATAGTATATATATTATATGTATGCAGTTTTAAAAGCCAGAGACAGACACATTAAACATATAACGAAGGTATAGTAATGATCAGAGTACAAGTGATGTCATTTGTTGTTACTCATAATTTTCCATTATCACAACTAACTTATTGAGATTCTTTTAAATCTTTTCTTACAGGTAAGTTGTAGTATACTCGAAGACATCAGATATTGTGGTAAAGCCATTTATATGGACTACTGCAGCATAATTATTATCATAAGCAAAAGTATGAGACAGCCATTGTATATTTCAAATATTTTTATGAAATAATAAATTCACAAGCAATGTACAGCGAAGCTATGCTATAAGATACACTGTAACAAATTTTCCTGTTAAATTACAGTACACTACTGGCAGCTAGAGTTGCCAGCTTCAAACTGTTATTCTACAGTGTGCTACTGTGATCTACAACAACAGTTTATTACTGTAAAAGTATTACAGTACTGTGCTCTCAGTTAACAACTTATTACTATAAAGTTATGTTAAATACTGCAGAATGTGATCTTTACAGTGACCTAAATGTTTTACATTAAAAAAAACCCAGAAATAATAATAATAATATATGAAATAATACATGAAAATAGCTACCACAGAAATGGCTCAGACAAGAGATGCCCTTACAACATTAGGCATTTATTAAAGCTGAACATTTTCAGTATCCATACAATCCATACAAAACACTATTACTTGGTTGTCATATTTTTTCTGGAACTATGACAAGAGATGGCTAAAAAAAACTATGTACAAGTTAACTTCATTACACAGCTTTTATAACAATAACAACAAAACATATCAAACAGGTTCTCAACGAGAGATGGACTGAGCTATACTGATTAAATAAAGCCAAACTCAAAGTCCATCAAATTTTTTAGGAGAGTAGCCACATAGGAATTCACTGTTGTTGCCTTTTTGTGGACCAGCTTCCCTGTCTTCTTTGACACCACCTTCCCCTGGCCGGTCTTGCTTCCCCTCTTGGGATTGATACCAATGAGGCGCCTAAAATGAAATAGTAGACAGCACATAAGATATTAGGTGTGGTAAGTAAAGATCATTTGCATTTAATATGGAACCCTATCACATTAATTGAATAAAAAATGAAGATGTCTTCATGATAATCACCCCTGTGTCTCATAATTATGAGAGAATTATTTCATTTTGAGAAACTATATTAATGATTGATGAATACAACAGGTCAGCTGCTGCCGTTATTACAGTATTTATTTAACTTTAACTTGAGGCATTAGAAAACATTGTTATCTTTGGGAAATTTGTCAGCAGTGATTTCTAGTACTTTGGTTTGCAAAGATTAGGTTACGTTTTAAAGACTTTTTCAGGCTCCTCAATCAAGTTTTACCACATATATTGCAAGTTATCATGTTTTCACTACAGGCCTTCACAACAAAATGATCTCAACTACACACAATCTTTAAAATACACTCAAGAAAAAAGTCAACTCGTTAACTGTTAGCTATATTACAATAGTGCACATTAGAAGCTGTTATTTAGCTTTTTGCCTCAACCTGCATAACAAGCGTCTCCCTAAACTGTTTTGATTAAAAGAGAGAACTGGTAAAATAGAGCGTTGTAGCCAGCAAATCAAATTTAAGTAACAGTTAAGTTAAGTAACTGTTTTAAGTAACTCAAAGAAAAGCTAAACCTTTGTCCACACAGCTTTGCTAAGTTAGCTAGTAGCCTTATGCTAGCTTGCGGCGCTAATTTTGACTCGACGTTTTCGGCAAAAAGAAAGCAGCTTTTAATAAAATGTTAATCCAACACAAAATCACATAATTGCATTATTCTGACTTTAGCTAGATATATTTACCTTCTGGGGTGCAGGATGGATGATGTTGATGCGCCGCAGTTTAGAGAGAAGGGGAGAAAGCAGCAGGTGGCGTCTCCTCAAGTGCTCCGTCCAGTTTGGTGCTTTCAGTTTAAGAGTCCCTATGAAAACTAATTCTTCGTTTTCTAGTTATTGTTCCCTCGATCTCAAATTAAAACACCAGTGTTTAGACCTAGTTTTTAATTGTATTTAATTTGTAATTTTGCTCAGATGAGTAGAATTGAACAGACCCAAGACCAAGTCTTTAAAGTTAACTGAAAAAGAAAATAAATACTGTATTGTACCGTAAGATTATGGTAGCTTGCTGTAAAAAAAAAAAAAACTGTATTGTACCGTAAGATTATGGTAGCTTGCTGTAAAAAAAAAAATACTGTATTGTACCGTAAGATTATGGTAGCTTGCTGTATAAAAAAAAATTAATACGGCTTTGTACCGTAAGATTTTACAGAAGCTTGCCGTTAATATTTTGTTCCTCAGAGGCGTTTGAATTTACAGTATTCAACTGTATTAATGGAAAACGGTACACTACTGTTCAAAATACCCTGTATTTTTACAGTAATTTGTTACAGTGTATTAATGGCATTAGTTCAGATTTCAGTACAGTACATGTGAACAACTCAGCAGTCTAAGGCTTTTATTCACCATTTTTTTAATTATGTATTTTTATTCCTTTTGATTTTCTGAGAAAGTAGCAGTTGATACATATCTAACATTCCCTCATGACTAATCCCATAACTCACTCGCAGACAGACAGCAGCAAAAACATGACCTCCACCCAACACTACAGGTCGGGTTCATGTTGGATTACACTGCTAGTAGATGTAGCACTGACTCACCCTCCACGGTGATGACTCCCATTAGGTGCAGCATTTTGACGGCCCCACAGCACAGCAGAACGATGGCTATAGTGTGTAGGCTGTTCTCACTCTGCTGCTCTCTTTCCATTTTGATTACTTCTTTCTTTCCTCTGGCCTCTATAGTAGCTTTGTGTCCCTAACTCTCCTGTTAGTCCTTTATTGTTCCTGGATTTTAATTATGAGACTTTCAACAGCTAGCAATGTGCAAAAGTATTCTCAAGTATTCTATTCTAATTTTTTAAAACTTGTTTCTGTATATTCTCTGTCTCTATCTCATGGCTGTAAACTTTCTATCTGTCCTGCTTCCTCCTATAGTGAGATCAGCACTCACCTGCCTCTCTCTATCTCTGTCTTTTTATCCCCCTGTCTCTCTCCTCCCTGGGGCATCTCCCTCTCTGTACCCTGACCTTCGCTCCATCCCACTAACTCTCTCCCCCCAGTCTCTCTCTCTCTCTCTCTCTGTGCCCCTCCACTCGAAACCCCTACTCCCCCCCCCCCCCCCTGTTACAGTCACTGTGTCCTTCACTCTTTGGGAACTGAGCTTCAACTCAAGGGTTCGACCTGAGCACACTCTAACAATGATAAATTCACCTTTAACTGTACGACCATATGTGCATGCTTTGTGACCGTGTGCATGTGTGTGTGAGTGGTCATGAGCGGATCAGCGGTTGATTAATTGGCCCCATTAAGGAACACACTCATCCCGGAACAACAGAAGGCTTAATTTACTGCAAAGTGACTTTTCTAACTAAACATGCCTCAGTCCTTTTAATATGACTTATTCTACATTGTAAACAACACTTAATCTTAATCAGTAATTCTGAATATACCTGGATCGATCCTAATCTACACTGTAGATACTACATAATATGTGTATGTGTAATGTATGACAAAATCTGCTATAAGATGATAGTACCAGCAGGGGGCAGCAGAACACTAAGGGCACCAGTGTGTGTCAAAGCTCCTAATGAAGATATGCTGCACATTTCGTTACATATGTCACTTCAGATTTGGTTGACATGTTTATTAGTAGAGTGAACAATTCTCAGAAAATCATGAAGCAAAATGTCTTCTTTGTATGACAAAATGAAATCAACTACTCAAAATATGAAGCCTGTGTCTTACAGTAAAACCCACTGAAAATACACAATGACATAAACATACAATGTGTTGTGTAGCAGCTCTGCACTGTGACCAGCTGGCACTCATTTATAGTCTTAATGTGAACAGAAAAAGGAGCTGTGATTGCCCAATGAGCTGAAGTGTAGCCGCTGACTTGCAGACTGCAGGGGGCTCTGCTGTATCAAGAGGTTTCCCACAGAGTTGTCAATTGAAGGTTTGCTTTATTTACTGTTCTGTTTACTGTTGCAGCCGTGCTGGGTGAAATTAAATTTAGCAGCAAGAGTAGCATTTAATTTAATTTGCCAGACATTTAAAAGATGCTTGGTAGTGTAAACATCACTTGATAAAGATGATTGAGTGTATATTGTGTTCGTACAAGTAATCAGCCTTCTGCTGTCTCTAGCTGTAACCAGTCAGCAATATTTCTGTCATGGTGTAGCGCTCACACTGACACTCCTTTCACAGATACTGTACAAGTACTGTGAGATGAATAAAACAAAGTACAAGAAATTGTCAAAAACATGTGATGCATGTTATATTTTTTCAACGCACACTCTTTGAACAGATTGAAATTGCTTAATGTGGCCTATGTATTATTATTGTATAAGTATTATTAAATACAATAAAAAATCTGAAAAGAATTTATGTGAATATATCACATGTGAAACACATTTCACATGTTTGTCAGATAACAACAGCAGTAGGCTAATACAATTTTATTAATATAGCATATTAATACAAATAGATGCCTGCAACTTGTAATGATAAAATATGATACATAAAAAGAAACAGGAACATTAAAATAAAGCAGAGAGGACGCATGGATTAGGTTTTTAGACTTGTTCTCCATGTTATACTTGATATTGCAGGCTGCAGTTTGGGATCAGGTGATTCCTACATTCCTAATAACAGACACTTCAAAGTGAGGCTACTGCTTAAGGGCCCGCTGACCCAGTGGGCCTGTTCAGTAATCCATCCATGGATATTAGGGAGTGGATGATGCGCTCCTGCTACCCCCTGCCAGTCCAAGGGCACAGGAAGCGTTCTGTTATACTCGTTTTTGAAAATGTGAATAATTCAGATTAGAGATTCAAGCAAACGTCTCATTGCAAGATTCTGATCCAGGAAACCTAATTTAAAAGCATTAGAGTGCTGTGGCAGTGCACGAATGCAAAGTTTTTATGGGCAACACATGAGATCTAGAAACCTGCATGAAACGCAATCTGCAACCTCAGCAGGTTAGGAAAGCCTCGATAAACCCAACCTAGAAAGCCACCTCCAGGGTTTCACTTCCATCCGTTACACAAGCTATTATAAGCCGCGGAGTTTGACAGTGACCAAGAGCCTGAACCCTTTTCTTTCAGAGCTTGTTGGAGTATTAACCGGTGGCCTGAACTGTCAGCAAAGAAAGACTGCCTGTCACTCTCCACAGCCTGCAACCTGCCACAAAAATACCTCTTACATCAGTACACACACACACACACTTCCTCCAGCCCAGACACAGGATTTAACTCCTCGCCTTCCTCCAACAACTGCTGTTATTTAATGTTGGCTCTCATTTCTCCTCCGTCTCTTCCTTTCTTCTGTTGCCCACTGAATCCTCCTTTCTCCTCCATTTCTTATCTCCTTCTCACTCTGCCAAACTCTGCTCTCGCTCTGCCACTCCATCTCCGCCATGCACGCTCTCTTTCCTCCTCGTGCTGTGTCCTGTAATCCCTGCCAGAGAGTGTGTCATTTGCATAATCTGAATTAGCCTAATCTGCTGTCCAGGCGGCAATGGAGAGGGCTCGCTCTCACCGGCCTCTTTAATGGCTGAGAAAGCAGAAGCTCTGCAGGCCACGGGCTCCCTGGAGGTACGGAGGAAGTATCTTAAAAATAGATTTCAGCTGCAACAGTCCTATTTACACTACGCGAAAGCTGCACAACATAATCGTGTTCCGGCTCAAGCTCTCATTCTGACATACATTGTTTTCGCACAGTCAACATCCGAGCCAGTGGACATGAGGCCAATCCACGACTGGCCTTTGGGTGGGTCACTGAAAGTCCAATGACTCCGCTCTGGTTGAAAACACGTACAAACACACACGCTTTGCCACATGCATCCAGCCACGCACCCTCGAATGAGACAAACATGAACACATTATTTCAAGGGTCACAGAGAAAATATTAAGCACCCCCATGCATAAAACAATATACACTTATATGCTTGCATGCTCTCTCTCTTTCTCGCTCATACACACACACACACACACACACACACACACACACACACACACACACATCTGTTTGCTTACTAATCCTCAGCCTGTGAAGTGAGGACTGAAGTGCTGGAGGGTGTTTGCAGTGTGTTTTTGTGTACATAAGGCACAGACTCACTGATACACACACGAATCCACCTAATATCACTTCCTCACATATGAGTTTGCCACTGTTGATTATGTTCATCAGCTCATTTACACACACGTAGCAGCATGCCAATATTGATTTTTGAGTAAATACATGTCTAGACTCAGAATCTGCAGAAATACACAAACAAACGCACACACAGCGGCGCACGCACACACACACACACACGCACACACACACACACACATACACTGCTGGATGCCAAGAGAGGAGAATGATGAGATGACTTAATAAGCACTCACACCAGCTAATGGGAGTGTGGGTGATGGAGAAAGGGAGCAAATGAGAGGAAGAATGGAGGCATAAAAAGAGAGAGGAGAGGAGAGGAGAGGGAGGTATGGAGATGAGGGCGCCAGGAGCAGATTGTGGTGGTGGCATGTGAGAGTGTGGCGGGGAAAATTAGAAGTGAGATAAAGAGAAATGAGCGTGGAGAAGGAGTGGGAGGGAGAAAGAGGGGGGGGGACAACAGGGAGAGGAGTGAAAGCAGCAGGGGAAGATGGTAGAGACAAAGATGTGAAACGGTGGAAAACACAAGTAGGAGACGAGGTGGGGAGGGAAGCAGCCGAAATCAAAAAGAAAGCAAGGTAAGAGGAGGAGCGGAGGAGTGACAGAGAATGAAAGGAGAGAGGGAGATTGACACAATACTGCTACAGGGAGTATGTGAGGATGTAGGGGCTGAGGAGAAAGGAGACATTCACCAGGGAGGGGAGGGGAAAAAAGCCAGGTTAAGATTTTGCTGAAGAGATGAGTCGTCAGAGGTCACCATAACAGATGAGGAGGAAACAGCCGCTACAGTCAGCCAGACAAAACCAGGCAGACAAGACAACAGGTCGGAGGAAACTACCACCAAAGAGAGGCTGTCAGGGAAAAAAGGGCAAGAACACTTGACAGAAAACAAAGCAAGTTGAGAGAACAACAAGCCGCCTTGATGAAAACAGACAGTCCAGACAAGCAGGCATGCAAATATTCAGGAAGGCGAAGGATGCCAACACGGCGAGGCGTCTCTTTTTCTTTTTTTCCCCTTCAGAACACAGTGATGAGCTCGTGCTCAGAGGATCAATCATGTAGGAATCTAATCTCGCAATATTACAGCCGTGCACTGTCTCCCTCTCAGTGTCGCTGTCAGTGTCACGATCCCAGATAACAAGTTATCTGCAATGCCACAGAATAGGCAGGCTGCACACATGCGAGCCCTGCTGCACTAATCCTGCACACGGTGAACATGTCAGAGCAAGACAGAGAGAGAGAGAGAGACGCTCAAGTACCACGACACAACACAGGAATTACAAACAACCTCCTCCAAATAGCTCCAGCACCACATCCCATTGTTTCACGTTATTGTGAGGGCATTTGTGGAGGCGAAAAGGCTTGTTTTCATTTGGAGGAAAGAGTCAGATTTCACAGGTTTTCCATAATGTGAAGTGCATCTACGGCCGCCTCATTATTCAAAATAGCAACTAATTTGCGCCTCGCTTTTTTTAAACACCCATGAGAGAAAGGTGTTTGTTTGAGCTTGTGGAGGGAGGGGGGGGGAAGCGTATTACGAGATGAAACGAACCATATGCATTCACTTGGAAAATGTCCTGTATGGTCTAATTTGCACTGAAAAACCGATAATAGCCTGCCTCAACAAACAAGTTTAAATGACTGCACGCTATTAACAGGGGATAGTTTCACTCTGGCACAGATCTCCTGCTCAGTGTGCCCATTCTCTGGAGCAGCCAGTATTGATTCATTAGATTTATATAAATGAGGTTTACATACTTTTATTAGAATGAGTAATGAGGGAGTAAAACATTCACACAGGCAACAGGTCTTCATATAAGACCCCTCCACCACCAGCCCATGGATTCATCTGCATCTCTCACTATCTCTTTCACGTGGCCTTGACTTACTTAGGAATACCCCAATCTCATCAAACCCACCCTCGCCCGTGCCCCCCCCCACACACACACACATCCCCTCCCACCCCAAAACTGACATCTTTTGTTGCCATGGCTACTGTGCTTCCAAGGTAACAGCAAGACGGAAAAGCAGTGTGTGAGCGGAGTGACAAATACCTCCGACATGTGTGTGTTTGCCAGCGTCTGTGCCTACATCTGTACACACAGACAGAGAGACAGACAGAGACACGCACACACACTCACAGTCTCAAACACAGTCAAAGAAGCTGTCTCTTTACACTCCTCCCTCGCTTTGCTCTGTCAAAAAAGATAAGCTCAACAACAATCTCGTGGGTGCACACACACACACTCACTCACACATACACACGTACACACACTGTCGCACTACAACTTTGTTGTAGGATAAAAAGATTTTTCCTCTGGGAACACCTGTTGACGTCTCTCTCTCTCGCTCTCTCTTTCTCTATCTTATGCACACACACACTCTACAAACCATATGCTCTCGCTCTTTCACTGCATCTTAACTGGAACATCAGCAGTTATTAATCTTTGCTCTACAGCTCGAGTACGTGCACCGTATATTTGTACTGGAGTGAGTGTGTGTGTTTTCTGGACGAGGGCTGCAACTAAAGATTATTTTCATTATCGATTCAGGACTAATCGATTAATCATCTAAGCAATGTCGTACAAAATTTCCTTGAGCCTTCAAATTGCTTCTTTTATTCAACCAACAGTGCAAGACCTTCATTTACTGTCATACCTGACAGAGAAAAGCAACAAATTCTTATATTTAAGAAGATGGAACCAGCAAACATGACACTGACATTTGTGCCTGAAAAATGACAAGGGTGCTTATCAAAACGTGTGACTCATTTTCATTCGATTGACTAATTGATTAATCAACTAATCGTTGGAGCTCTAGTCTGTGAGCTACAATAAAGACACATTGTTAAAAGTTTTAGAGTCTGTATGTGTGCATGCATATGTTCATTAAAAAGGACAGACCAAGCAGACTGTGTGTATGCTTATTTATGTGTATGAGAGTATGCAAACACGTGCCTGTGTGTGTGTGTTTGTGTGTGTGTGTGTGTGTGTTCCCTCACCCCTGGACGGCCTCCTCGGCTTGGTCTGCATGGTCAGCGTGCCCACCACAGCCCCCATGTTTGCCGTCGTCGTCGTGGAAACAAGCGTGTCTGTATGCTGAAGTCTGTATCTCTTTGTCACGTGTTAGAAGGCACACACACACACACTCCCTCGCCCTCTTTCCTCTTCTCATCCTCCTCTCACATCCCTCCCTCTCTCCTCCTCCTCTTATGGCAGAAACCCTCTTTCTATCATCCCTCCTTTCATGCTTTCTCACTCCATCTCACAGTGCTCCTCCTCTCTCTCTCTCTCTCTCCCCTTTTTCTCCCCATGCTCTCCCACGCACTCCATCTCCCTCCCTCTGATTTCCTTGTTTTCCATTCGGGTTTGTAGCCTACCTCCCTCTCTCCCTCCCACCTTCACCCTCAAGCCAAAGCCCAAGCGGAGCATCAGTGATTCAGTATGAACTCGCCAGGATGTTGATTCACTAAATTATGAATTAATATGAGTGTACCCATTGATTTGTAAATGATAATCTCTGTGAATCATTCCGGGGAAAAAACAACAAACATGTCCTGTTACATTTCACACCTAAATGCATCTGTTTTCCTCTGATGCAGAACAAATATGCAAATAGATACAGGGTGAAATATTGACTTGAGTGGTAAACATGAATTATGGAGTGAGGGGAAAAAACGTGCGCATGTGACAAAAATTAGGAAGAGCCCTGTGCATCACTTTTCCTCAACATCCCGGTTTGTTCGTGAAAAGGCCACTTCAATCCATCAACACCTCCATTCACTCCATCCATCATTCTTGTTCATCCATCCATAATACCCCCACATACAGGCTAACAGGGGATAGAGAGAGAGAGAGAGAGAGAGAGAGAGAGAGAGAGAGAGAGAGAGAGGTGGCAGATTGGCTCCCAGGCCAGGAAGAAAGGAGGGAAGAGAGACATTCAGCCAGCAAGAGAGCAGAGAGGAGGAGAAAAGGCTTAAAGTCAAGGGTGTGAGACGAGAGAGAGATTAAAAGCAGGAAAAGGCGAGGGATGAGAAGAATAAGATATTTAACAGGGCAGAAATAGAGGGATCAAGACAAGTGTCAGATAAGACAGAAGGAGTGTGCCCGCAAGAGCCGCTACACACACCAGATGGAATCACATTCTAATTACAGCCGAGTCAATACAAACAAGGTATACTGACATGATGAAAGTACAAAGGGACAAATTGGATGACGACAAACAACATGTGTCGGCCTTGAACTACATGCATATGCAAAACATATATTTCAAGGAGGCAGCAGTGGGATAAATTCTCTGTTGTTGTTGTTGTTGTTGTTTTGTTTTTTTACTTCCAAGTAAAAATAGTCTTAAAATCATCAGCAGTAATGTGGTCCAGTAATTCACCACCTTTATGTATGACCTCAATAATAGAAATATAATTGAATCCCAAAAATGTCAACAAAAAGCAAATATTAAAAAGCTTATAAAGGTGGAAGGCAGAGCTCTTGTATTGATTTGCAACAGATGAAGAAGCATTTGATTGTTTTTTGCTAGTTGAAGTATGAATTTTACCATTAACTTATATACTGTTTGATCATATTTCATAAGCGGATCACGTGTTTTGTGTGGAAACTTAATCTGTAAAATAATAAGTAGCTATAGTGAGAGAGAGAGAGAGCAATATCAGTGTCAGATAATAACAACAGCTGCTCTCATCCTCTCATTACCGGCCTGGCTGATGGCCCGAGCTTCTGGACATAAAAGTCGCTAGCCCGAGGACACAACATGCAAAACTGTCATTGTCAGCTATGATCAAAGCTACAGTTTGCCTCAAGTAGATGAAAACATTTCAAATCTCTTTTTTTGTCATTAAATGAGCAAAACATAGCGCTTAATAGAGTTGTAGCTGCTTCTGCAAATGATGCATATGTCAGGTTTTACAGACGAGTTTTCAGTCATCGCTTTGGAGAATAGACACATTGTCGTTTTATATCAAGTCAGCCATCCGTAATAATGCTTCTGCAAATGTGGCAACTGCTCCGAATGTGGGCCACTTTTTGTCTGCTGATGGTGAATAATGAACGAGGCGCGATTGTTAGGAAGCCATATGGGAAGATTTAGCTGGAAAGATTTAGTTTGGTGAATAAAAAATCTGCAATCTGCTTCTGTGAAAATGTGCTCGGATGTGTGGTTTGGGTTTTTTTTTTTTTTCTTCACAACAGCGAGAGAGACAGAATGGACAGCAGTGGGGAGTAACGCTTTCACCCTGCCTACACACACACACATACACACAGAGGAGCGCACATATGCACATGCACATATTTTGCACATGCACTAACTGTGAGCAGAAAGAATGGCTGATCAAAAGATGAGGTCTCTGTGGACAGTAGTGGCATCCAAACACCATGGAGCATGACCATTTACTACTACTACACACACACAGATTTTCCTCTCAGCTTGCTCTGCTATATAACACACTGCCTGTATCGTGCCTATAGGAATTTACAGGCTATCAAAGTGATTTCTCCCTATCTTTACTGCACCCTGCTTCATCTTTAGCCTTAAACCATATCTATCCATCTCTCTCCACCCTCTTATCTATGAATTTGTCTCCAGGCGTGCGGCCTACGCCAATACACCTTTATCAGGCCATCTCTCCCTATAAATCTCCGTCAACGTATCGGCCCAGTGTTCCTGTCGTTTCAAACGCTGTTCCCGGATTGTTCCAACCTAAAATCTCCATCCCTCTCTATCTCCCTCGCGGGCTCTGACAGGCCTGTTTCCACACACCGACAGAAATGTTTCTCCTTCAAGTAATCATTTCAAAGTCTATCTGTAGAGCAGAGTGTGTGTGTGTGTGTGTGTGTGTGTGTGTGTGTGTGTGTGTGTGTGTGTGTGTGAAGGTGTGTTTATTTTTGTGTTTGTGTGTTTGTAATATTGCCGCCGAATTGCCTGGCGATTCCCTGCAGGCGTGTGAGGGAATGGCTGCAGAGTGTCACACTTTTAAGGAAAGAGAGGATAAGAGACAGAAGAGAAAACAGCAAGAGTGGGACGAGGCAGGACCGCAGCGCATGAGGGATGAGGAAGAAAGCAACGAAGGTGGAGATGGAAACATATTTGGCACTGAAAGAACCAAGAGGAAGAAGGAGGAGGAAACGCACCAGGAAAGCTTCCAGCTGGAGATTAGAGTGCGATGCAGGGAGCGAAAAGAAAGAGAAAGAAGTGGATAACAAGAGCCAGGAGAGTGGGCGAGTGGCATCGAAAGAAAAGGCAGAGGAGAGAGAGAGTGGGACATGCAAACACAAAATTTCCAGAGAAGAGGATGGAGGAACAAAGAGAATGAGGGAGGAAAAAAAAATGGGGGCCCAAGCGTGAGAGAAAATGAAACTAAAGATCTTGATTAAGATTTAAACGGCGTGTGGAAGCTTCCGAAAATCAGCTCAGCTTTTCAATGCAGCGCATTCAGACCAACCTCGGTGCTTAGCTGCAGGCCTGCAACAGAAAAACCATTTTCCTCCTAAAAGATTCCTCCTAACAGTTTGATTATAAATCCATCATGTTGCTCTATGACACTGTCTTGTCAGCGCACAGGGCTTTGGCAATTTCTCATGAGGGGCAGCTTGGCTTTCAACAGGGAAAAACGTGTCTATTAGGAAAATCAATACTAATATCTACCGCTGTCCAAATGACTTCTCACACAGACGCTGCTCTGTATCTTTATTAGTGGACACACGCTGAGCTTCTTGCCAGCTCCCATCACATTATGAAAAAAGGGAATAATTAAAGGAGCCCCCGCTATTGATCTTGCCATCATCTAGGGAGTGGATGAAAGGAGAAGAAGAAGGATGGAGATGGTGAATAGGGACATAGATAACTGGAGAGAAATAGTGATGGAGGGTAGGATGGACGTGTGGAGAGGAAAAAGTGGAGTAAAGCTCAAAGAATGTGGAGTGTGAGAAAACAGGAGATAAAGTTCGACTGGGAGATGGAGAGTGATTAAAGAGGGAATCGATGAGGAAAAACTAAAGAAAGAGAAAAGAGTCGTCTGCTTCTTATACACTTTCTACCCCGCCATTATTCTCAAGGCCAACTGGTTCGACATGGGACATGATGCCTTAGGAAACAAACACACACGCTGGCAGTGGGAGGCAGTGGCAGGAAGGCACTCATCCGGATTCGAGAGGTTGTTTAAAGAGGGGTTTTTTTTGCCTGCAGGATTGAAAGAGGAACAGATAGAGCTCAGAGTGACAGTCAGTCTATTGGATGTGGAGCTCCTGGAGGGGCTGAGTCCCAGCAGGATTAAGTAGTTTCAGTCCACTCCGCTGAAACAATTAATCCATTAATCCATTAGTCGACTGATCGAAAATAGTCGCCTGTTTTGAGAACTGATAAAGTGCTTGAACTTTTTTAAGCCAACTTGCCATTTCACTGGTTCCAGTTTCTCTAATGTGAACAAGAGGTTACACAGAAGCAACACTAGACTATTGATCAGCTGCTGATGTGATGCTTTGCCATTAGACTGATGCATGTAAAAGGAGGCAGCACAATTAATGGCTGTCTTTTTTAAGGCATTACTTTTTGGGAAAAATAAGATGATTCAGTCTTCAACTGCTGTTTTAGTGAAATACCATATAATAATTTCGCTGTGTAAACACTTGGAATAAATGCTATTGAAGAATGTGGCTGTGCTAAGGGCAAGCTTATTCTCTGCTGGTAAGTTTACGATGCACACTGTCTGTTATTATGGGCTGGTGTAAGACTAGTCTAGCAGCTCTGCTCTGAGCAATTCGTACTTTCCTCAGTACTCTCTTTGATGAAGAGGATCATACAGGTGAGCAATAGTCCAGGTGGCTTGAAGGCTTAACTACTTGCTGCAGACTGTGTGCTGGAGCATAAGAAAGGAATTTACTTGCCATAGAGATGCTGTTGCCCATTTTCCTAACAGTTGTGTAAATGTCTTCTACACATGACAGACGATTATCTATTATTGCTCCCAGTGAATTTAACCTTAATCACCTGTTGTATAGGTTCGCCAGAATAATGGATTTGATCTATGAGATGCTCCGTATCAACTTATTTAGC
This sequence comes from Centropyge bicolor, assembly GCA_037975185.1. Lineage (NCBI taxonomy): Eukaryota > Metazoa > Chordata > Actinopteri > Pomacanthidae > Centropyge > Centropyge bicolor. The sequence goes on from JBBMOC010000026.1 coordinate 429,046, forward strand.
CTTATCCAAACAAGACAAAAAATAACTCACAAGATAAAGCATTGTCTAGTTCTCCACTAATATTTGTTGTATTAGAGATGTGTGGAAATTTGCCAATTAATCAATAAAGAAAACAATCACTAGCGGTAGCCCCACAGTGCAACAATGGTAAACAGAAACATGTTAAATCATAAAATGTTGTTGTTGTTTCGCTTCGCACGTAGAGATGGAGATATCTAATATGACACAAGTGTGAACCATGGTTCACTGACCTGATGCTTATAAGGGCACAGGGATACATCATGCATTATTTAAGCACACACACACATCCTCAGAGTCAGATTACATACTTTTTTTAACAGCTGAATAGTCAGAGGGTTATTTCGAGTGTCAGTGTGCAGTGAAACAAAGAGAAACACAACACACTGCCAGTGTCTGTGAAAGGAATGATAAATGTCACCCATTTCTTATTTTTCTTGCAGGTTCACTATATGTCGTGGATAACTGAAGCTGTTCGTCTTCCCTCTGCCCTTCCTTCACTCTGCAACAGATTTTTTTAGAGGTGACAAGTCCTGCCAATTGTTTGTTAATCATTTAAAATAGAGAATCAAAAACTGATTGGTCTGTGTGACTTGTGGATTAGTTATTTTCTGGTATTCCTCTGTCCCATTTAAAAGTGAAAATATAGAATGTTTTCATCACATGAAACTGTTCCTGTAGTCCTGAATTAGTGTAGGATTATGTAGATAGAGTTACTCATTTGTTGTGTTTGCATAACCTCCACCCCCTCGTGTTTATATTACAGCTGCTGTACAGGTTGTGTGGGAATGCAAGATGAATACAATTATGTCAAATGTATAAAATGTCGACAAAAACAACACATGCAAAGTTATAGAGTCTATGAAAAAGTGTTTTTTTTTTCTTTAACTCAATGGATTACTCAAAATACACTAACCATATGCTAAATGTACTTTTCATATCCAGCGACTTCTGAAAAAGAATATTTTTGCTTTAAATTCAAATGAACTGAGATTTCAGTTGGTTGTAGCGCAAGTGGTGTAAAATGCTGCACCGACAACATCTACAGTTTACTCCACATGCGTCTCATTTTAGCTGTCACATTAATTTAGTTCAAGTGATGTGCGTCACTGCTGTCATAACTGTGCACACAGGCCCAACCATATAGTCAGAGCTAAGTAGCTATCTATATTCATCATCTGCATTTCTCTCATTGGCTTCAGTATCACTAAGGCCTGAAGGCAAGCACAGGGCTGAGCTGTCCACGGAGATAAATTGCATGGAAAATGTTGTTTATCTTTGAAGAACTGAGCAAAGCGTTTGCCTGCAAATATTATGCAAATAAAGTATCTTTATTTATACAGTATATTGATTTTTTTAGTATAATTAAATCCTTGAATGTGGCTTTAATTTACAACACTGGAAGATCAAACACTGACAGAGGATCTTAAATCATGGCCGCATTTCTTTAAATACAGATTACGCTTCCTATGAAAATCTACATACTATAGAATAGAGTGTAAAGAAATATGAGATGAGGTTGTAATATCAGAATTTCATAATTACGCACTCAAGTCACACACAAACACACACATGCTTCGGGCATGAGATTAACCAGACACACTTTTTCATGTTGTCATGTGCCTAATAAAGCTCTTTTGCTGTCCTAATTGGCCCTTTTGGTGCACTTCTTTTGATGTGCAGGGATGAGAGAGAGGGGTGGAAACTGCAAAGCCTATTAGAGAAACAGGGCTCCTCTCCCCTCAGCTCTTTACCCCTGCAGCAGAGGGAAGCATCGAGCCAAGCGCGCCTCTTCTCCAGAAGACCCACATAAACTCTCTTTTTAAATATATTCTGCCGTCCTCAAACTAAAACTCCACATGAAAGCTGAGAGCGGTTGGAGTGATCTTGAGAGTAGAACAAGGCTATCCTCTGTGCAAGCCTCGCAACACAAAGAGATGTGAGGGTTCGAAAGAGCGAAAGAGACAGACAGATGGAGAGAGACAGAAGCCCTGAGATAAACAGCAAAAGCAGACGAATGGCTACAGATCAAGAAGAGAGCGGCTCGGGGAGTGGAGGAAGAAGAACTTGAAGGGAGAAACACATAAAAGACAAAATGAGGAGGTGAAATGAGGTGAGAGCAAGCAAGACAGAAAGAGAGAGAGAGAGAGAGAAAATTCACTTGACAGAGCAAGAGTGTACAGAGAAATGAAAGTAGAGGCAAAAACAAATGGAGCGAATGGACAGAAAGATGAATGTGTCGGCAAGGTGCAGGTTTTGTAGTTTATAACACACCCGCTGGGAAATATTTCATAGGAGCAGAGTAGTTTGTGCACAGTGACAGTGGGTAAATTTATTTTTTTTGCCCCAGGTGACAAGAGACTTATAAATAAATTCCTTAATGGCAACCTATGGCCATATGTAGCCGCTCATGACGCTGGCTAATATCTTTGCTTTCTGCTTTCTCTCCAGGAGAATCTGTGACTTGATCTTGGTCACAGATCCAGTTCAGTTTGATTTAGTAAGCCTCACCGCAAACAAAAACACCTGCTTATGTTTTTATAGCGACTCTCATTTGAATCCATTTCAGTAAATTCATCATTATAAAAAGCTCTGGAGGGGATCGTGAATAGACTGCATTTGTTTGGAGCTTTTATACGAAAGCACTGTACAGTGTGCCTCTCATTCGGCAGACAGGCCTCAGGCTTGGCCATGAAGAGCAATTGAGATTTAGTGTCTTGCTCAAGGATGCTTTGAAATGGAGACAGGAGGCTGCAGCTGGGGATCAAACCACCAACCCTGCCACTAATACCGGACCTGTCCTACCTCCAGAGCCACTGCAGGGCTAAATCATGGAATACATTGTAGACTGCATGCCTGTTGCCCTGAAGCAAATGTTCTCACCATTTCTTGGCCTCTGTCCTCTTAAAATAGAGCACTAGCTACTTGTGACCCCTTAGCATTTATACAGTGTGTATCACCCCACAAGCGATTTTCCCTTCTCTTTTTTTAAAAATTGTGTTAATTTTAAGAGGCTAGAAAGATAAGATCATCCACTATTTACAAGAAAATAAATATAATATAATCACAATGTCCCAGTGGAGGACCTTTGTTACATGTCACCCCACTTTCTATTCACTCTGCTCACTATCACTGCAGGCTGAAATATCCAAACAAGTCAAGCATAGATGTTGTGTAGTAAAATACGTTTTTGATTCTTTTCTATCCCATTAATAATTTCATGAACCTCAGATTTACCTTTACCTCACGCCAGCTCCTCTTTGAAGTTATCTCACTGGTTTGCTATCTGCCTCTGAACACACCTTCCTACAATTTCGAACACATAAGCTCCACAACAGTCGAGATAGGACTCAGCTCTACATCAGCCTGAGCATGAAAACACCCCAGGGGCCCCCTAAACCAGTTTTATATGTGATGAATAGTTACATCTTTATTGTTTAATCATCTGCACTGTACTATATGCTGGCAGAGGGACCTGTTTTTTGTCATTAAGTGAGATTATTATTCGCAAAAATCTGGTTTTACAGAATTGCAAAACAAACGGATAAAACATAAAAAAAGAAAATGAGACGAGAGTACCAGACAGTCTTTGGAAAAAGTCATTAACTGACAAATAATAAATGTTGGCTGTCTGCTCTGATCTCTTACATTTGATTTATAAATTTTGACCTCCAAAACTAAAAACTGATTATGCATGTGATAAATCTGCAGTCTGAGCTGTGAAGACCTGAGTCAGGTCCCAAGTCTTGAACTCTGAAAGCCCAAATCCTTAACTTTGATTTTTTTTTAAATTAAACTGTTAGTCACTCTTCGCACCAATTAAAAATTCAAAGAAATAATGAATATTTAAAACTTTATACTTTACTTTTTATAGTTTAAACTCACTATTATGTTGAGTAGCATTGTCTCTACATGTAATAATCTGAGGTATAATCTGTTGGCTGGTCTGAACTGCTGAAACACACTTTATCTGTTAACTACATGTGTTGTCAGCAAAAAAATTTGATTGAAGTTTTTTGTCATTTTTTTATTATTATTTTAGGAGGACTTTCAAATTGTAGCTAAGAAAATATATTTATCCTGGAAAAGTTCTGCAAGTTAACTTTGGGTCCATCCCAGCTGGTTGTTGCCTCATGTTGAGCTGCTATCAAGGATGGGCCAACCTTCCATGCAAAATGAATCCTGCCCTGCTTTCATTAGGCCACTTTTTATAACACTGTAGCAGATGGTGAAACACACACACACACGTACACACACACACACACACATTCACTGACACTCACACTGCAGCCCCCTGAGGAGCAACCTCGCATCCACTCTCAACTTTTCTCAATTTTTCTCTCCCACTTTTACCCACCACCTATCCCCTCTTCCTCACACCCCAGCAGTGCAAACTTCAAAGTAGCTGCTATTTAGAGGTTAGTCTAACTACAGGAGAGCTTTCCCGCACAAAATTGGCTAAAAATACATCATTTGCTTCGTAAGCATCATCGCCTTCCACAACTAGTAACTGGGTTGCGCTCAAAAAATGAAAGAGGACAACGTGGACGGGACATGTGTTTTGGCTGTTGTCTCAGTAATCTGTCTATAGGTTTGTCTATTTTAGGCTGCAGAAACATCCACCTTGAAAATGTGCCTCAAGTGTCTGTTCAGCACAGATCTGAAGTATCTGTTATTGCTATTGCCATGCAATGAAATGAGGCACAGGTCGGGAATTAAAATAAACAACCCACGCAGGATGCTATATATGTCTGTGTTTTGGAAAAAACATTTGCAGGGTCTCGAAAGTGTTTTTACAGCTATTTGAATCACTCTGTGTGGTCTGACTGTGGTGTTTGACGGGTATAACACAGAAAATGTAGACAGCTGACAGGCGTTTTCCTGAGGGATGCACACAATATCCACAGCATATAATTTACATCACTTACATCGCCTCCACAGTGTTTGTCACGGCATATGTAACAAACAGCCAGTTTTACATGAACTCACTAACTAACCGACGGGCTGATGCTCCAATTAGGAATTTCTGCATCTTTTTCCACATGTGACAATGTGGCTAAACGTGATCTGATTCCTGTTTTCTGACTCTTCAGTCTGCGGCTCTGTGTCTGCTGAGGACAACCATCAGGTTTGAGGTCAACAGACGCAGGACAGACCATGGCCAAAGGCTGACGGATTACACCACACTGATTTACTGCACACAAACACACACACCGCTGCCACAGTCGCCAAACATCACACACAAAATGTACGCCCCCTTACACACTCCTACATTTTAGCAGTGAATTATGTGCATAAATATTTTCATGCATAAAGCTGCACACACTTATTTGTGTCTATGAACGCACACAAACAATAACATGCATGCGTCAAGTGTCAGCGCCAGGTTCCTCCTGTCAAACAGTGGCAGGGCAGACAGGAGGCAGGTTGGTTTGGGGAGCAGACAGGGGTAAATACCATCACCTTTTATAGACATTCCCAATGGCATGGCTGCCACACACACACACACACACACGCGCGCGCGCGCACACACACACACACACACACACACACACACACACACACACACAAGCATTTCCTTTTTCTATTTCTAAATCCACAGGACAGATGGCCTGGAGATTGCATCATAAACCAATAATGAACAACATTTTTTGGCAACTTTACATCGTATACATTCATGTCGTTCCCATAATGCACTTCTTGTGCAATATTCATGACTCTGAGAGCAAACATACATGACTCTGTCATCAAGGCACAAACACGCAACATGACAGGTGCTCCTCTCATATGACAGCCACATGCATGTGCTCACATTCAAGAACAACAGACTCACATCCTGAGTGTGTTTGAGGTAGAAATTTGATCAATTACAAATACAAAAATTCTTACCTTTGTGGTAGCTGACCTGCTTGGATTGCATGGAAAAGGTTCCCATCACAAGACCCATGTTGACTTCTGGCTGCAGACAGTATGTGTGTGCTCTTGAGTGTGTGTGTGTTTCTGCCTGCCTATAATCAAGGTGTGCTGGTGAGTGTGCGTACAGTAGGTGTGTGTGGTGTAATTAAGTTAGTCCATCAGCCAGCTGTATGTGTGGAAGTACAGATATCACTTCTCATGCTGCCTCACACCCACACAGCTCTGCTGCTTCTGCTCGAGGGTGTGTGCGTGTGTCTGTGAGTGAGGGAGTGAGAAAGAGAGAGCGAGAGAGAGAGAGAGAGAGAGGAAGGATGTGTGTGTGTGTGTGAGAGAGAGAGAAAGAGTGTGAATGAATAGAGGGCGCACATACACTCTGAAGCTACCTTTGTCTACGCTGTCACTGAAGCTGCCTATTTTACATCCTGTCTGTCTCCCTCTCTGCCATGCACACCCTCCCTCCTTTCTCTCTTTCCGCTCTCTCTCTCTCTCTCTCCCAGTGTGTCCCCTGCCACCAGACTGTCATTCCATCAATTCCTCTGTGCCTCTTTACGTATCTGCCTCTCTCTGTCTCTGCTTCTTTCTGCTCCCTCTTCCCCTCCTATTCGTCTCAGTCGCTCTCTCGCTTTGTCTGTCTGGAGGGGAAAGAGGGATTGCACACTGTTGCACAGGAAAAGACAGAGACAGAGTGAGGGGTGTGTGTGAGAGAGAGAGAGGAGAAGAGGACAAAACCCAAGAGAGAGCGAGAGAGACGGGGAAGAGGGAATGAGAAAAGGAGGGAAAAGAGAATGAAGGGACAGAGACAAATTTAGGAGGATTCACAAACAGCAGTGGAGACAAAGTGAGGGGGAGAGAGTGGGGAAGACGGGGGCGAGAGATGGAGAGAGATGAAGAGTGCAAGAGGTGAGGGGAGATAAGGGAGGGCTAGACTGATCAGCCCCCCTTTGCTATTCAGCAGGCAAACGCTCTGACTGGGGAGAGTGTATTTGCTGCTTTATCTCTACATGCACAAGTCTGACAGGTGGTGTGTGTCTGTGTGTCTGTGTCTGTGTGTGTGTGTGTGTGTGTGTGTGTGTGTGTGTGTGTGTGTGTGTGTGTGTGTGTGTGTGTGTGTGTGTGATTGTTCTGCCGGTGGGCGGGTGATGGACACAGCCCTGTACATCTGACACCACTACATTTGCAGACACGCCACCTCGCATATGTCAGCAGCAGCAGCATCATGTATTCAGACATGTTTTTGCTCTCAAGTCGCTGATGAATCCACAGAGGCACGACCAGGCGACCTCACACATGCACTCCTTTGTCAGTCAATCTTAACCCCTTGCTGCCCTCCATGTAACGCCCCCGCTGTCAAAATTGGCAGGCTGCACCATCGCCATCGACTGCAGCCCCCTATTGAAATTCCTCACGTGGCTTTAGTTAAGAAAACAATTTACAGCAGAGCCATTGCTGTGGCTGAGCTGAGGCCATCAAGGCCAATGATAAAGCCATTAGGCCATGGCATTCATTAAAAGCTACTGGCTGCAGTAGTGTGCACACTGAGGATCAATGCAGGGTAAAAATAAAAGAGAGGGGGAAGGAGGAGGTGTGAGACTCTGAGGTGTAGAGTGGAAGAGAGAATGAAAACAAAGAACAGACGAGAGGCAGAGAGAGAGAATTGCCTGTGAGTTTTTAAAACACGGGTAAACCCACTGAAAATATTCAATTGATTCCTCTCCCACTGCCAGGAGACAGGCTTCTATTTTCTTTTCATTGTGTCATGTTCAGCGTCACAAAAGCGTGCCAGTGACAATGTTTATATCTTTTACTCCATCTCTCTTTCAAACTCACCACCCCAACATTTGGAACTTCAATGCAATGCACCAGACAAGGGCGCGTGTCCACCTGGGTATCTTGTTTCCATCACTGCTAATCAGAGCTGGAGACGACAAATACCTGTGACTACTGCAGAGTAATTTGACCCTGAATTAATGCTGATTGTAATCTTCCCCACTGAAGACGAAGGCCAGATGTTAGTGTGCTGAAAGTGAGAAAAAGCAGCTCTGTGTGTGTGTGTGCGCGTGTGTGCGCGTGTGTGTGATAGTGAGGGACATTGTTTGGGTATGCAAGAGCTCACCCCCGAAACACACCCACCTCCCCTTTCTCCTTTTCTAGCTCTGCAGAGAGAGACACATCTAACAGCAGTCTCTAATCAAAATCAAACACTGACAAACACATTTCACACACACACACACAACCACACACATACATGCACACATACACACGTGCACAATCATCCACAAGTAAGAGTGGCAATATGTCAACAGAGAGAAGCAGGTTTTCAAATACACACTACAGCAGCGACACAAGACACGCTGATTAAATTCTGAAAGCTCGGCTGAATAGACGAGATAAGGGAGAGTGATTTGCTGTACTGATGATGTTTAACTTCACATACATACACATCTATCAGTGGGGAGAGAAAGCCTTTGCTTGATCAAACACTTTGAAAATCCAATGAATAAACTGAAAAAAAAAAAAAAACCACAGTGGAAAAGCTGAAAAACTGGCTGTTTTGATCAGTCTCTGCAAAGTTGACATTTTCGAAATATCAAGGTTTCAAACAGCATTGGATGAACTCATTTGAAGGGAGCAGACTGCAATAAGCGAATAAATGCTTTAGAATATAATATAATGAAGAACAGTTCACGGCAGCTTCTAAATGTGGTGAGACGGTTCGTCAGCTGTTGTTTCCAAAAACAAGAAAGATTCTCAGTCTCATTTTTATACACCAACATTGACGTAGTTCTCAAAATGCTGAGAAAAAAACAGAAACATCTGCAAATACATGAGAAATGGGAACTCAATCTTCTCAGAGAGATTGTGTGATACAATGAAAAGCTCCAGAACAGCGACTAAATGAGCCTTGTGCTGAGGTTGGTTTGTCAGCTGGAAAAGAATAGAAACAATTGGAGTTGCTCAAAAACTCTGAATTACAGAAGCCAGTGTGCACTCAAGGAAAACAAGGTCCTACAATGAATGGTTCTTAAAACTGAAATACATTACTCTCGATCAAATCTCATTTTCATTTTAGGATACATAGATTTTGGATCAGAAATTCAGCCCTTGTTTCTTAGTTTTAAGGCTGTAGCAAAAAATGGATGCAAAAGCAAAGATTACAGTGAACCAAGGGGATTCATTCTTGAACAATCACAGTCAATTCGATTACACAAGCTACTGCAGCAATTGGAGCTGACCCAAGTACAGGAACTTAATTGATAAGTTGATTGATAAGTGGCATTTCTGCTTAGATCCTAAAGACGACCTGCATGGTAGCACCACTTGCAATAACTGCTGTGGTCAATACATCAATGAAATGGAAAAGACCCTGGGTGACAGTTCAAAAGACGACATCAGCTGCCTGCGAACATCAGACCAAATGAGGTCACAACATCAATTGAGAAGGGCTCAAAGTCATCGAGCTGGAGTCAGTGGATGATCAAGGAGGACATTTACATTCAACGTCAGTGGCTGTGCTTTAACAGAGACCATTTTTACACCTACATCTACGACATGGAATTCCTTACTCAGTATAATGGGCTAATGCAAAATTAAGCATCATATAAAAGTTTTGTGGCATGTTTTCAGCAGGAAAACATAACTGCTTCCAAATCAGTTAGAAATCCAAGTGGCAAAAATAATTAATAATTAATAATAATTGATTCATAGTACAAATGACCGACCCCTTGGTTAAGGTTAGAGAACAGTCATCACCACTGTTAAAGGTTAGGCCTCACGGTGCTGTCACAATGTCATGCAACTTCTTACTTGGTCCCAACAGACATAAGTCATAATTTGTTGGGTTTCAAGAGGGCTTGTCTCTTAAATGTTAACAGACGTTGTTTGGGTCATTTTTCTGAAACAACCAATGTTGGAATTTTTCTTCAAAGTTTCCTTTAAAACTTTGGTATACTGTAGAACAATAGAGACAACGTTAAGAGACTGCTTTTTTTAGTTGGTTAAAGTTGTGGTGACTTTATTATTGTTCCAGAGGCGTTTTCTCAAAAGAACTGTTCTGTGTCTGGGAAAATATTATTCCTCATTAATTTTTCATTCTTAACTTGCAAGACTTATGTCTTATGATGTTTATTGTAACCACTATGCACCAAAATACCACAGCAAATTCCTTGTATATGAAAAAGTACTTGGCACTAAAGACTCTATTACACTAGTTTAGCATTTGGAATTAATCTATTAATCTATCTCTTTCTATTTGACCTTAATTACTTTAGAATCACATACATTTTTTTCTAGACACATTTTAGGAAATTATGAGGCATTTACGTCTCAACAAAAATTAAACATGACAGATGAAAGTGAGTAAGTGAACCTTGAGTTTAGGATATTTTATCACATCTGGCCAGATCGTCTGTAAAACATCACCAATATCAATAACAATCTTTTCAATTCGCAAATCTTTGAGCTATCCTGCAGACAAACACAAACAGACAAAGTAATTGAGGCATTAACGCCTTCCTGGTTTAGAAAATCAAACCAAGAAAGCTTTGAAGTCCTGCACTTGTGCACTAACAGTCCAATAACACCAAACAGCAACAGGTTCATCACATTAGGCCGAGCGCCAAACTCTTCCAAGACATTAAGTCTGACATCGTCTGTGCTGCTACTCAGTCCTGTCCAGGGTGCTGTGGATCATTCTGAGTGCCAGCCGACCGCTCTCTCATCATTTATTAACCATTACACAATGGACCTTTTACTAGATTGAGATGGCTGCCTGGATGAATGGATGGAGGTTGAGGAAAGAAAAGCACGGGGTTAGACTACTGCGCAGTAGTAAAAAGGGGGAAAGGTAGGGAGCGTTTGACAGAAGAGAACGTAGGTGTTGACAAGCACGGGAAATGTGGCGAGAAGACAGGTGAATAATAGATTGGCTGGTTAGTTGCTGCCCAGTCTTATCAGACGACGGCTGGATGGAAAGTGTCATAGTGATAACCAGGCAGAGGAGAGGAGAGGAGGCCAATGAGAGCAGAGAATTGGGAGGGAAGCATGGCGGGAAGGAAAGAAATGAGACAGGGGGGCAATAACTGTAGGGAGGGAAGTGAAGAGAGCGAGACAGATGAGAGTGGAGAATTTGGAGGGCAAGATAGATGGTTGGAGGTTAGGGAGGGATCAGGAGAAGGTGGGGAGAATCGAATGAGAGCAGAGAATTGGGAGGACAAAGTGGATGGAGGAGGTATAGGTGAGGAGGGCAGGAAGGAGGGAGGGGGTAGATGGAATGAGGGAGCGAGGGAGTAGAAAATGACAAACACAAGATGGAGGAAAGGGAGAGGAAAAAGAGGGAGGCAAGCACAACGACTGCACCTGGCCATTAACTGGCTCAAACAGGGCTCGGTGTGGTCTGAGTCATCAGGACTAACAGTTTCATTTAATGGAGTGAAGAGTGGAGGAGACGAGCTCAACGATGCCGACAGACGCGGGAATGAGGCGTAACGCTGCTGAGATCAGCCAATCCCTGCCGCAAAAAAAAGTCAATCACATGTCGCTTTGGCTCTAACAAAGCCAAACATGTGTCAGCTGCTCCTACACAGACTACAAATCACAGAGTCCAAGTTGTGCAACAAGGCTTGACCGCAATCAATGTGCAGCGAGTGAGTAAACACTGACAAAATCACTGTGGCTCTAAAATGGGAAAGTGCTATACACGCTGATTCAGATCACGACCACTTAAAGGATCATTTCACTCAAATTTAAAAAAAAAACTAAATTACCTCTGTTAGAATCAAACCATGCAGACAGATAGGATCGTATTTATCCATGATCTGAAAGTTCTGCTGCAAAACCAGGAGGTGAACAGAATTTTGATGTAGTGCTAAAACACTGACAATTAAGAGAATTAAGTAGGATTATTTCTTCAACATATAGCTTCAATGATTAGTTCATTGATTTGTTATCAAGCCAAGAAAATAAACACTTCAATAATAATTTAAATCATGCTTTAAGTAAAAATGCAAGCAATTAAATATTTGCTGGTTTCTTACACTTATAGGACTGTAAACTGATCATCTGTGGGATTACCACTGCAATCTATAATCAATATTTTTCTATTAACAGAACAGTGTCATATAGATCAATAGATATTTTGCAGATTAGTCATCAGTTTGATCACCTGAAACTAAGCTGTGTTTTCATTGGCATAGAATGAGCACTTCATATCTTCAATGGGAGAATGTCCTTCCTCTTTCATGGAGCCCGCCATGTTTCTACAGTAGCCAACAATGGGCAAACCAAACACTGCCTCTAGAGAGGGTCTATGAGTTTTTATGCTGCCTTAAGGCCACTGTAGGTTCTCCCACACATTAGAAAAAGGAGGGGTGAGTGGGGGGATATTCTTCAGTCCGCATCCAGACTAAGAGACAGAGTGAGTTGAACATGCTCCATGGCACAGGCCCCAGGCAGAAAGACACAGAAATATGATAACGTTACTTCATATCTGCTGGATGAGTAAGACGAAATCTGCAGCAAGTTCGTCATAAAATCTTAAAAGGTGAAAACATGACCAGAGATCCAGAGTCAAGTGGACACTGTTTCTGCAAAGACATGTCACTGATACTGTAATTACTGTACTGGGTGTAGCTGTACTGTGCAAATGAGCAAATTAGCATGCTAATTTAAAGATGGTGCTGATGATAAATATTATAGCCTACCTGCTAATCATCACCAGGTTATCACTGGTATTGTTAGCTTGTCAATATCTATATATATATGATAGCACAGTCAGCCCCTCATTAAATCTAATTTGCAGATAAACGAAATGCTATTCACAGACATGTCAGATCACAGATATACTTGGACTAATTAAACCAATGTACAAAATAAAAAAAACATACCAAAGAGTGAGAAAAGCAGCTTTTGCATACATCTATGTGGGCGAGCTCGAAACAATACGGCTGATGATGATGTTATATTTGAAAGACCAGAGGCCTATTTTGGTGAGTCTGCGCTGTCTGAGCTTTCTCTCTATAACAACTCTCTATTTCTCTCTTCAAGGCCACGGCTGCTGTTTTTTCTATCCCACAGTGAATCTCTCATAAAGATTCACTGTTGTACGCCGCCTACATACTTTATGTCACCTGTCAGGAGGTGAAAAACTCCACTTTGCTGGAGGCCACCGTCTAACCTGCTCCCTCTGGTCGATACACAGATGACACATTTAGCAGAGCTCTTTAAAACCAGCTTGAGGTGAACTTGCATAGGACATATAAACCAGTAACACACAAACACCCAACTGTTTTCAGCTTCTTTGAAATATTTACTGGGGTTTTTTTTGCCGTTAATGTTTTACACACAGCATCACCTTGCCTGTGGGTGCTACTGTACTCGAGGCCTGTCACCTTCCACTACTATTCCTGGATACAGACAGTTAGCACGTGACGCACCAGGGTGTTAACTTCCTCAAAAGTATAAATGAAAATACAATTTACATTTTTGTTAACTGCAGCAAAGTCTTATTTCTTTCCCCAAAATTGCTTCTGTGAACTGAATGCAAACACCTCTATTGACTCTGCCCCTCTGAGTCTCTCGTTTCCTCCCCGCTCAGCAGATGACAGTGATGGAAGTGTTAATTGTATGCAGTTTGGGATTGATTACAGTGTTGGAGGGGGAAGAACGGTGTCTCCTCCCCTGAGAGCCTTTTCCATATGAATTATTATGCATTGTATTTTGTATTAAACATGCACTGTGTCCCCTGTGGTGCATAAGTGTTATGGCAGCATTTTGGAGCTAAGAAGCGGTATACACACACACACACACACACACACACACAGGTACACACATACTGGCCAAAGCACACACATCAAAGCTTGTGTGCACATGTGCTTCCTCATATATGTGCAAAGCATGAAGCCGTGCACGGAAACACACACGCGTCCATCCTCTCATTTTTCTTTCCTCCCTGCTCTCTGTTCTCATTTCCTCATCCATCCTGTTCTCCCTCCTTTTCTTCTCTGAATACAGAAGTACAGCCAAGTCCCCCTGACTCACAGAGGGGGGACCTGAAGCGAATCTCAGATGGAGGGGGAGAAAAAGGAGCTGCTGAATATTTCATTAAGCACTTATGACCAACACCTCAGATCTGAGTTCTCGTAGCCAAGCCTCAGTTTGGAAATCCACCTCAGTGTCCTCATCATTCATCAACCATCAGAGGAAGAGCTGCTTCATCAGCGAGCACTTTGAGATTGTGAATATTTAATGCTTCATTTGGTTAAGGCTCGACTTCACTTTTGTGCAGGTCTGCCTTGACGATGTGAGACTACAGAGATGGTGAGAAATAAGATGAGTCTGACGCCCTCTGCTGTGCAGTCTGAGAAATTCACAAATGAGAAGAGAAACCAAAAACTGAGTTCTGGTCAATAAATACATTCCAAAAAATACAATCAGTGATTATATATATATTATATTACTGGGGTTAATGCTCAGATATTTTGAGTCAATGAATATCAATAAATAACAGTTTACTTTTTTTCTTTTGGAATAAGCTCCTCAATTTGAGCTGGTGAACAGACACGAAGAAGGTAAAGGATGTTTAAGATCTTCCTCCTACCCCCAACAGAAGAGTGCTTTGACGAGAACGGAAAGCTTCCTCTGAAGCTTCCTCTGAAATGGGACAAACATGGAATAGTCTTCATAATATCAGAGTTGATTTTTATAACATTTTAAAATATTGTGAGGTGGTAAAACAGTCAAACAATGGGATGCAATACAGCTGTGGGATTTGAACTAATTTGAGATTCAAGTAGCTGGAGGCTTCCTTTGAGTTGCTCTGGCTGGAGAACAGAAGGCATTCAGTTGTATTTTCCAGCCAAGGACTGTTCTGTTTGCTGATAGCTGCCATCAGGTGCCCTCACCTGTGCCCAGACCACCACAGAGCACATTGCTCTGCATGCAGACAGGTCGGATTTGTATGCCAGCCCGAGGGCAGGCTGCATGGATAGGATAAGTGAAATCATGCAGGATGTTTACAGCCTGGCACAGCTTGACAGGATGTTTGCAGGGTTTTCAGCGATGATGGGAGGCTGAAAAGAAGTTTAGGGCAAAGGCAGTGCAAAAGAAAGTGACAGACAGTCAGAGATGAACCACAAGGGAAACCAGAGCGATGAAAGGGATTTGGTCTGATCAGGCTGCAGCGAGAAGAAATGAGCAAAGCTTAAAGGATGTCAGGAAACTCCAGCATTCTGTGAAAAAGAAGCAAACAAATCAGAAATTCAGCTGGTATTTTGAGATGAATTACTGATATATTTGCTTTTATTACGCAGTTGGTTGTAGAGATTGTCAGGAAACATGGAAGATAAATGGCAATGCAAACAATGAAACCGGAAGCATTACAGTTATATTCATATATTTTTGAAGCTAGAAATAATTTAGGTCTGTAAATCATGGTGCAAAGAATTTGGGGTTATAGAAAAGAGAAAAATAATAAAATAAATTAAAATTACAGTAAAAAAAACAAAACAATGCAAATGTTTACTTTATCCTTACAATATCAATGCCAACAAGCCTTGTCTAAAGCATTCTGTCCATTGATTATTTCTATACATTTTTTTAATTTAAAAGGTGTTACATAAGACATAAAAATGTTCCCTAACCCCTATAATCCAAATACATTGATTTTTTTTTTATTTATTTTTTTTGCATTACTGCTGACCCTTTGCTTCTTTACCATGCATATTCCTCTCAAGTCACATTGACCTTCTCTCAACACTTTTGAATTCTTTCCTGTGGCCACTTGTCTTTGACATGTATGAATGATTTGTGATGTTTTAAGAACCAACAATTCTCTGGGTTTAAGATATTTTAATAAACTGTAGGGCTTTTTGCTATAAATGATAGATATCTTATAGCTAAAATGTAGCTTCATATCTATATTAATTTAATGTTTAAAAATTGTCCCAGTTTGGCATGTTAAAAAAAAAAAAGATTTTCAGGTCAGTGTGGATTCTGCTGGGATGTCTGTCATGCTGACATGTAAAGGACTGATATTCAAGACAACATGACGAAAAGAGTCACTTTCACCTTCCTCCTCTGTCTTTTTTCTGTTCTCGTCAGTTTATTTTTCTTGCAGGTTTTGGAGCAAAATTAATCACATTTGCGCTATGAATTTCAAGTAGAGGAAAACACAATCGCTTATTCAGAATCAAGTTCAAATCCTTGACTTTAGTGCCAGTGCTTGATTAAAACTAACCCCTCATCAGGTTTGCACATGGTTTGCACCTGTTAGCCTGTATGTTCTCAGTGCTACCAGCAGAGGTCAATGCTGCTCCGATAGTCATTCTACACAAAGCTAAATCCTTTGAGTATACCTGTATTTGCATTGCCTGTCAGTACACTGAATACACAGTGTGAGTATTTTCTCCTTCAGCCTCCATGAAGAGGCCGGTGTAAAGCACCTGTTGCTACTGAGAGAAGAGGAGGAAAACGACACTTTCCCCCACAATTTATTAGCTCTTAAACTGTCCTAAAGGGCTGACTATTAAAGGTCAAATGAAAAACTGTCTGTAACTCACAGTGAAGTGTAGAAAAGTCAGCCAGGCCCGTTGGATACAGAAAATACTGGCCCTGCTTGCCCTTTAACGTCAGCATCTTATTGAAAAAAAAGATTTGGTGGCTGATGGACAGATGGATCGATGGGACAGCACCTCCGAATTTCCCCTATGGGGGATCAATAAAGAATTATCTTATTTGGATATTTTACTGCTAATTAATCACACATGAATTCTGAAGGTAAGGTTCGTATTTGATATTTGGAGTGAAACTAAAGCACTTTGGCCTTTACAGAAGTTGATTCGTCATGCTGTGACCTTTGTGTTTTTGCCCACAGCTCTGGAAGAGAGACACATCTATTCTTTTTCAAACAGTAAAAACAAGACAAACTTTGAATTTTGCACAAGAGGAATGGCAGCAGAGAGAAGAACAGGGAGGAAAAAGAAAGTTTTAAAGGGGCACATTTTACACACGAGGATCAATTTAGCCTGCATGAGGGAAGAATGGGAAGTGTAGGATCTTGGGTTTTTGGGGTAGAACTAAAAGGATATCGTTGCCTCTGCTGCTTCAATTTTGACTCTTCTTTTTTTCTTTCTCTCACAAATTCCCAAACTTTAACGAGCATCTCTTTAGGAGGACATTGTTCAAGCTACATTACTTTAAGTCCTTTAACAAGCTCCTGGACACTCTCCCAACTTTCATAGACACATTAGCGATGCAGCATTTTTGTTGTCTGACCTTTATCAGCTATCTGGAAAACTGATCTTTAGAGCAACTAAATATTCAGATATTAGACAGACCCCGTTATAAAAACATATAACGAAGGGGAAAAAAACCCATTACATAAGACTTTTTTTTCTCATTAACTCCAATCGCAGACAGGATATGGGAGTCATTTAAAACTGACCAGTAAAAACTAAGTAAAAGTGAAATTCCAGCAATTAAGTGCTCAATCTTACATGTTCACTATTTGCCATTAAATTAAAGCAGCAGAACCATCTGTAATTAGTTGTCTCTACTCTTGGTGTTCATCGATTTGAACTAAGAGGGCACATGAACAATTAAAACACCAATATCCCAAACTGAAAAGCAATAGGTAGTAAACACAATCCATAGAACTGCAAAATTGTAATGACCTTTTAAAGAGCTGGAATTTGTGTGTGTGTGTGTGTGTGTGTGTGTGTGTGTGTGTGTGTGTGTGTGTGTGTGTGTGTGTGTGTGTGTGTGTGTATGTGTGTGTGTGTGTCTAGCCCATTTGCCTTTATGGACGTGACGTCGTTCTAATCTGATGTTGTTGCAGATGCAGCTCTTGCTCCCACTGGAGCTCTGAAAAAGGAGCAGGTGTAGACCTATGTGTGCATGTACATGCACGTGTGAAAGTTTATTGTGTGTGTCTAAATGTGTGTGTGTGTGTGTGTGTGCGTTTGTGTGGGTCTCTGGGTGTCTGATGTTTTGCAGACCAAGATCTCTTGTCTCTGCACCTCATTTCCTTATTGTCTGTGTAGGTGTTTTATTGCCAGCGGAGCAGCACCATGTGTATTTTTACATCATATATGTGTGTGTGTGTGTGTGTGTTATATGTATTTGTGTGTGTGATAGCGATGCTTCATCTTCTTTTTTACTGCTGCTTTTTGACTTTATATGAGGTTTTTCACTATGGAGTAATTTGTTACGCAATCAAACCTCAGCAGCAGCTCCTTCATGACGTTTAGTGTGTGTGTGCATGTGTGTGTGTGTGTGTGTGTGTGTGTGTGTGTGTGTGTGTGTGTGTGTGTGTGTGTGTGTGTGTGTGTGTGTGTGTGTGTGTGTGTGTGTGTGAGACCTTGAGGGCAATTCCACCCACTGTGGCTGAATGCTTGAGCCATCCTCAAACATGTGTGTGTGTGTGTGCGCGCGTGCATTTGAGTAGGTCTTTGTGCATCTACTGTATGTGTGTGACTGACTTCTTTGATGTTCCATCCCTCCAGTCATAATGTCAATTGGCTCATAGAGCATTATACTGTAAATGTGCATGTGTGTGTATGTGTGGCTCCAGGCTGCTTCTGTGCTGCATACAGTTTCTGAAGCATGGGCTTTGAGTGTATTTCCTGCACTGCTTCCTTGCTTCAACAATAAAGGCACCAAAATAAGACTGAAAAACTGCCACTTTAATGTTGCATACAAAAACGCAGGACCTTTACATACAGGCACCGAACCATGGATGCGCACACACAAACACACACACATACACACACACACCAAATAACAACTAATGAATCACAATAGTAAAACCCTCCCCTTCCTCTCAGTATCGTGTGTGTACGGCTCCTCTCCCCCGCTGCCACACCAACACGTTTTATTACTCACATTCATCACAAGTGCACACACACACACACACACACACACACACACACACACACACATATACACACTGTGTCTTATATCAACTTTATCTCTCCTCTCTATTAGCTGCTTACTCCCTTCATCTCTGTCTCCTTCACTCCTCCCTCTGGAGAACATGCTGAACAGAACGAGGTCAACTGCAGACAAGAGTAGAGTAAAGTAAAGTGTTGTACGAGCTGAGGATGAAAGATGGGGTCGATTGAACTTTCACTTCTGCTTGTACGCCACAAATGTTTTAAAATTTGTGGTCTTGCCTGCTACAATATAACTGTTCATGACACAGTGGATGCACACACTCAGGGCTACTTTCACTGCTGGCAACTTGATTAATGTACAGACACATCAACACAAATTTGCATTTGCACAAACACAATGAAGACACACTAAAGCACTTACCTTTAATGAGAGTCCCGGTGACCAGTTTGTGCAGGGACAAGGCAAACTTGACAAGTCCCTGTTTGCAGCGCTTGGCACACCCCGTCATCCTGACTGGGACCTGGGACACAGCGGGCTGAGCAGGGCCAGAGCAGGACAGGGGCTTCCAGGTCCAAATCACCAGCTGTAGTGGTCTCAGATCGAAGTGGCGATCAATGCAACTTTTCCTTCTGGTGGAGAGTGTGAATCCAACAGAGGAGAGCGCGCTCTTCTTACTGTGTCGTCTTTCGTCCTGCTGAGCTGGAGGGAGAAGAAAAAAAAAAGAAACGGTGATCTCCCCCTGCTTTCCCTCCCCCACTCCTCCTCCGCCTTCTCCATCCCACGTCTGAATGTGACCAAATTAGTGACTGCTTGAGAGCGAGGTGTGCATGAAAAGAGGGAGAGAGAGAGAGAGAGAGAAGGAGAGATAAAGTGTGTTAGAGAAATAAACTCAAACTGTTCAAGCAAGACGACGACAGCTTGTTAGAGATGCTCTTACAATCCAAGTTTCCAGGAAAACTTCCTTTTCAATCTGCAAGTCAGCCTGAGGATCGCAGTAATGAAGCAATCTCATGAGCTCATCTCGGTTTTCTCTCTTTTCTTCTTCCTCTTTTCTTCCCTCCTGCTTATCATATTCATCCCCCCTTTTAAGTGGGGAAGCAGTAATCCACTTTCAGCACCAGTGACAATGGACAGCTCCCCACAACAGCGCAAACACACTGAGCTCGTTCTGTTACTCTCTCGAAGCAAACACACACACACACACACACACACACACACACACACACACACACACACACACACACACACATACATTCTCCTACCTCAACCCCTCCCTCAGCTGTTATACTGTAACACATAAATACACTTCATCAGTAGGACTGTTTCTTCTTGGCATCAAATTTAACAATCCTTTCTTCTTAAAATGGGACCATCATAATTAGAAATAACAGCATATTTGTTTCAATAAAACCTTGAAACAGAGGCGCTGTTTCCTTACTGGATGAGCCCACATGATCATCAGTAAGTGCAATGAATGTGATGATGATGGAGATGATGTTAGTTGTTTAGCAGCTGTACGGTTTAGAAAGAAAAAAGAAAAAAGAAACATCCAATATCTTATTATATTCATTTTTAAAGAATAACAGGAACAGTAATGACATGTGGCAGAAGCGCTCAGATGTTTTGCTTTGATAAATATGATAATGCCACAATGCAAAAACACTCTGTCACAAATTAGAGCACAGATGAATTGTGAGATATAAAATAATATAATTGAAACACACTTAGAGTCTGTAGTAATAGGAGGAGTACCCATTAGAAATAATGGCACTGTTCAGAGTGCTACATTTCATTTATATGTTATGATATTGAATTATTGTTGCATTAACCCTCAGGAATTCATCTTGAACAGACTGAGCATGTTTTATTTATACTATCATAACTTTATATGTATGTAGAGACAAGCTGTTAAAAGTGCATTATTTGGTTTGAATCAATTGTTTGAAATTATTAATTATTAATATTTTAAGCGATTTGCAGGCAAACACAGACCTTCAGTGAAAAGGGCACAAAAATAAGCGAATGATTAAAATGTATTGCATGTAAATACTCAGTATTATAGCTTTATATCTTAACACTTTCTGATGTTTTTTGTCCGTAAATAATGAAACTATTTTTTTGTACAACCTAAAACTGTTCCATAATAAAATTTAGTGCCATTATTATGAGTTGGGATTTGTACATTTTTAATAGGAGCCTGTATTTTGGATACTGGCAGCTTTATACTTTGACTTACCAGTTTGTCAATTTAATAGACTTGTTTGTGCTGAAAAAAGATTATCATGCACGTGGGAACAGCACAGATTATAACGCTGTAACAATTCATCTTATTTTATAGCTCATCATATATTTTGTATCTAAAATCTGCAAAGTTAGTGGTGACTGGGGCTGTAAAAGAAATATTACGGAGTAAAAAGTACCAAGTTGCACAAAGTGGAATGGCTACAATACTGCACTAAATGTAAATATATTTATTGATTATCTCAAAATCCACCATTGATTCCTTTGACCCCAATCTCAACTCATCAATATAAGTCGAGGCAGTTTTTGATTTGTTAACTTACAAAAGGGAGATGGTCCAATACGAGCAACCCCTGCCCCCAATACCATCAACCCACACACACACCTTCGTATCCCTCCCAAAAAAACATTGTTGCTGGACGCCTGCTAAAAACTACATCTGTAGTCACTTTGTTTATTCTCAGCACCACAGACTCTAACGAATGATCACTGAAACAGGAAGAGGAATATTATAGGAAAGCTATGGGCAGCATGTATTTTTAAATATATGATTATTTTCAATTTGATGGCGGCAACACGTTTCAAACAAGTCAGGACTGGAGCAACAAAAAACTGTAAAAGTTGTGGACTGATCCAGAAACACCTGTTAGGATCATTTCACAGGTAAACAGGTTCATTGGTAACAGGCGATAGTATCATGATTGGGTATGAAAGGTTCATCCTGGAAGGACTCAGTTGTTTACAAGCAAGGATGGAGAGAGATTCAGCACTTGGTAAAACACAAGATTGTATAAAGGAGATTACTACATAGGCTCAGGAACACTTTGTTAAACCATTGTCCGTAAACACAGTTAATTTGCAAATGATTGAACTCTGTTCTTATTTACACTTTACACAGCATCCCAACTTGGAATCAGGCTTGTAGATTCATGACAAAAATGATAGAAGGGTGGAACTGAGAGGAAAAAACATGTAATTATAAATCTGTCTGTCAGCACCAAGGACAGCAGCATGGCTTCAGCAATACGAAACACAGTTAGGGTACTGATTTTTTTCAGAGTCGTGGTCAGGGTCATAGATTCTAACTTACACGAACCTCAGTCAGATGAAGGAAATTAGTCAGGCAGACTAAACTAACTGATTCAGCTAAACACCACTCTGTTACTTTCTCTGCTACTAGTGGACAGAGAGGAGGATGGCAGGTTAGCACCCCCCCAATCCCTACACAAATCAATCACAAATCATTGTTAATCAATTATAATAAAGTTGTATTTGATCAATCTAGTACTGGATCACACACTGTTGACCATCTCAAGGCCCTCTGATCTATCCTGATCCTATCCGGACTTCACACAGACCAACCTTGTACATAACATGAAAAATAAAAGAGAGGGAAAATAGAGAGGAGCACAGGAGGAGAGACAGAGGGAAGGAGAGAGTGGATGCAGGGACATAATCTTATAATGTCTTTCTGGGCTATATTTAGTCCTGAATCACATATGGTTTCTGGACTGAGGGCTAGAATGCAAACTACGGAAAAAGAACAGCAATAAAGGCAAAGTTAAGAGGAGGAGAAATGAAGAAATAGATGTAAACAGACGCTGGGGGGAAGAGAGAGAGAGACAGAGAGAGAGACAGAGAGAGAGAGAGAGAGAGAGAGAGAGAGAGAGAGAGAGAGGCAAGCAATGAAACAATAAAAATGCAAATGAAAGGCATAAAAAACACAAGGAATAGAGAGAATTGATCGAGGAGAGGGGGAATGAGCTGTGGAGTCTGCCAAGAGGAGGTGGAGTGTAAAACTCGATGTCCCACACAATCTCGGGGGTTATTTGCTATCAAAGTGAAAGGGTTCGGCACAGACTGGGATCAATACTTTTCGGCAGACTCTGAACGCTCTGGTTCACACTTCATGAAAGCAGGAGCAAGGTGGGATAGAGACAACAACATGAGAGCAGGAAAAACAAGAAAGGAAGAGGAGATGGAAGAGAGGTGAAAAAGCAAGTCAAACGGTTGAGGAGAGAAAAAGTAGGGGGAGGATTGTTTTCTCAGGCGCCACCACTGTTTTGGCTATTAAGCATGAAGGAGATTACTGTGTGGGGGAATTTGCATAAACATGCTTCTCTATTACCGCCCCCATTGTTCATGATTAATGAGATTAGAGTTGCCTTTGCGCACAGATTCAAGGATGTAATAGCAGATAATTGCTTGTCTCTTCCCAAATTAGAAGTTGCGTTGTTTGATGTTTGTTTCAACACGGGTTTGCTGGAAATGATGAAGCTCTCGTTCCTCTGCTTGGCAAGAAAGAGCAGACACGCTAAAGATGTGGAGAAAATTGAAAGAGTGAAGGAGAGAAGAACAAGTACAGATAGAGTTTCATGACGCACAACAGCAATAAAGCACTTCAAATTGAACTGAAAAAGGGGCAAAGAAAAAGCTAAAAAAGTATAAAAATATATGAACTACTTGGGTGAGAAAATGGTGAAGATGAAAGTAGAAAATGAGGATTGTAAGAAAAGAGACTGAGCTGAAAAAGAGACACTAAGGTGTATAAAGATACAAAGAAGAAAAGGGAGAGAATGAGAACTGAGTTGAAGTATGAAGGTGAAAATGATAACAAAAAAAAAAAAAAAGAAAAGAGGAAAGAAAAATATTGAATGAGTGGAGTGAAGAGAAGAGAGGGGTCGGTGAGAGAGAAAGAGAGAGAGGGGGTGGATGCGAGCGAGACAAAAAGAGAGGAGATTGCTTTGAAAGCTGTAGATCTGTCAGAATTGAATCACAGGCGGCCAGCTGTACGCTCTGATAGTGCTTTGCCTCTAAATATAACAGACACCGAGATGGACTGATACGGCCACAACAACAGACGCAGAGATGGTGAGAATAATAGAGGCATCACAAACGCTGAGGAGAGAAAGATGGGATACACAAGTGCCAAATCTGTACACATACAAAAAGCATAAGCGCCCAGCAGTTGGTACTTTTCATGTGATGACATTTTTAGCATGTATGAATCTGTTTGCATAATAGGACAATATCCGTGCAAGCTCCAGCTCTCACCACACACACATACACACACTCAGCAGGGATCACAACCACAATAACCACAGTGGTATGACATTATAAAAAAAAATTTAAACGCAACAACCTTCCAGCATCAAGACCCATCTGCACAGACACAGCAGCGGGAGAAAACCACTTTTAGAGCTCATCTCTGTGCGTGAGGCCTGGAGGTGTGGAAGTCGACTCCAGGCCGCCACCCCACTCGAGCCCCGGGACGCTCAGGGTGTCAGTGACGGAGCGACAACGTCCCCTCTGGGTGAAATTAAAACCTCAACATACCATCTCCTCCTCTACTTCTTTCTCATCTGCCGCTCCTTTTCCAGGAAACACTCCCACCCCTCTGAGACACCCTGCTGATGACAACTGTCTGTCATGAAGATATCCCCTGCAGTCATGATACACACACACACACACACACACAAAGCTCCAGAAGTGTCTTTAAGCATCACAGCAAATTTTTACTTGTAGGAAGCTCAAGCCCAGCTGTCGCCATCATCAACACTTCTGTGACGCGTCATGCATACACACTTCCTCTAATCTACAGCACCTGGTTTCCTACCTCTCCTCCATCACTCTCTAACTCCCATGTTGGCCTACATGGGAAGACAGAGAGAGCCGAGCTTGGCATCATTAACATCCAGCACGGAAAATTAATTAACACCGAGGTCATTAACTCATGTAAACAAGACGTTATGCAGGCACTACTTTACTGAGGCGTGTGCTTCATATGCGTTGGAGTGTGTGTTAATAATGGAGGTGAGTCTCCCTGGAGAGTGTAATGAGAGTCCTGTGGGTCCGGCCGAGCTTCTTTACACTGATTCGGTTGCATCAAGTAACTGCACTGCAGTTTTTAATGAAGTTCCTTCAGCTGGTGCAGTGCAGACCACCAATTCATCTAAAACTGGAGTCCACTGGACAACATGCAGTGTAGCAAGAATGGACTCTACACTTCTGCATGAACGAAGGTGATTTTTGATGCATGCACTAAAAGGTATTGCAGGTCTATAGTATAAATAAGGCTGGGACAAACTTTCTAACTTCAGTATTCTGCGTTCAGCAAATGTTGCTTATGTTAGATTGAAGCAGATAAAAAACGAAACTACAAATAAGATTTTTTAAGAAGTATTCAAACACATAAGTAAAAGTAGCTATAGTGATATATAAAAATATTCCATTACAAGTCCAAGTCCTGCATTATAAATGTAATTTAATTAAAAGTACTGTATTAAGTATTATTGCAAAAAGTACTTTAACTTCAGAGCAAAAGAATTCACAATGCAGAACAAATGTCCAATGTGTTTAATATATATTATATTATTGGATTATTATTATTGATGCATTGATGTAACAGAAGCATGTTAGTGTTGTAGCTGGTCAGTTGCATATTGTTTTGTAGTTTAATTTATAAAATTTATAAAAATACTTTATATTATTATCATAGTTTGTACATAAAGTTTTAAACCTTAAAGTGAAGCTGTCAGATAAAAAAAGGAGAGTTTAAAAAAAAGAATTGTAGTAGAGAAAACTGAAGTGTAAATATTCATGTTAATTACAGATATCTCTCTTTTTACTTCAGTACAGTACTTTAGTAAATGTACGTAGTTACTTTCACCACTGCAAAAAAAATGACATGATGTAAGCACAGGAAGAAGAAGAGGAGCAGAAGAAAAGGTTCGAAGAAAGAGGATGAAGATGTTATGTTTGCTCACAGTTGATGGCGTCTTCCTCCTGACCTCACACAGACACGTACACGCACATACACACACTTCCTCCTCCTCCTCCACCTGGGCCTCTTTCTGCTGAGCATGAGCGATGACGTCCTCAGAGGAGCTCCCAAAGCTGCTGAGCACTGCAGGTGATTATTAAGCTTGTATTTTTTCTGCTGCTGATGCTTCTTCTTGTCTGACTTCAGTCTTTGGTGCCTGGTTCGTATCGAATAGGAGAACAGACACTGAGATGTTTGAGGCTACTTGAGAAACCTCTTTGTATGCACTTCAGCATCATCCACCCCACTAAATCTCTAGTCAAAGCACATGTCAGACATAGTGAGAAACACACACACGCGCGCGCACGCAGGACTACCAGAAGGATATCCAGGAATGGCCGCCATCTAGTGTTCATTTAGGGGAAGTGTTTAAGTTGAATAAGCAGGTAAAGTAGAACAAAAAGAAGTAAAGAGGAGTTTCATACTTCATTATTTGCACAGCAAGTTCAATCAGACAAACGTACAGTCGCTGTCCTATGAAAACCACGTATCTCCAAAAGCATTTGTCAGATAATAAAATGGGTTTTAAATGGGTCGTTTGGTGTACAAATTTATATAAAACTTCTGTTTATCAGAAAAATTCAAAACCAAAAAAAATTGGAGATGCATGTTTTTTTTTCCCTGTTGAACCATAATGTATTATGCATATTGTCGAATCTAAACTTTAATTAAATTTAAAACCAAAGCTGTTAATGTTTTAACCTCACATCACACACACAGACACTGGAATGACAGTTAATATTATATAAACATTTATTCTCTGTACAGTTGGAAGAAATCAATGGGAAATCAATCATTTCAATGACCAATAGAAAAATACCTTTGCTGCACCATGATCACTCCACACCCGTACATACAGTGAGTAGCAAAAGAACATCATATTGTGTGTTGTGAACATTGTATAAAACAAAAAAACAATGTGAGCGTGCAAACATCTATTAGATATGAAAAACAGTGTCACTCATACAAAAAGGTGTACAGTATGTGGTATATTGGCATATTTTTTTATAATATTCTCTACAAAAAAATATTGTGATAATTTCTTTTTTTTTTTTTAATTTCATCTTCTAAATATCAACAATGACTGTGTGCAAATTTCAGAACTTAAATAACACCTGGCTTCTGTGTTTACAGTAACCCCTTAGACCTGCGAGGAGAAGGAAATGTACGTCTTTGGAGTGAATCATCTTTTCTCATATTTGGCTTCATGTGTAAAAATCAAGTAGGGTGATCTCAGGGTAAAACGTTTTGTCGGCACATTTTCATACAGAGAATGTCTCTTCATCCAGCAGCTCATGTCACAGGTTCCGCGGAGGCAGATGAAGCCATATGACGCATGATCTCGCAGTGTTTAACACAGTGTTTGAATGTGCAGCACATGCAGATGTCCAACATGTTTCGCTGAACCATGTTCGTAAATGTTGGTGTCACAGGCAGCTTTTGACAACGTGGTTGATCTTGGCTTCATAAAGTTTGTAGTGAAGTAACACCTGTTATCAGTTTGTCAGGATTCGTTTGATTGGCAGCCACCTTGGCCTTTCACCTGACAGACAATGTCTTTATCCACTCAAGAGGTGAATCCAGGAACAGGAAGTTCTTCCAAAAAGGACAGAGAGAATCTTCACCTGCTTTTACAAGCAGATTAACTCTCAGGAATCTGACATGTTGTTTTGTTTGACATCTTCAGTTAAGAGTTTTGAGGTTTAGCGGCTGGCCACAGGTCCTTATGTGTTCATAGGCTGGTAAGTACAACGTGAGATGAGTTTTTCTGACTGGTGACCTGAGCCTGAGGGTATCCCAGCAGTGTGACGGTGTCGTCCTCACTGTCTACTGAGGTGGAGGTTAGTACGGTCCCTCAGAGGGCTGCAGCTAAAGATGGCTGTGCAGTGAAGGACGGACACACAGGACACAAAGGATGAAGGAAAAATAGTTTGTCACAGAAGTGTGGGTCGGGGAAAAAAGTATCTTTGAGCCCTTTTAAAATATTAGTTTGGTTAGATTTCACTTCAGTGTCATATTTATCTGAAATTTATTTTGTTTTGTTTCATGTTCATAAAAAAACAAAACACACATGACAAAATCAGAATATTCACCCATACGTTGTTTATACTGATACATTAACTCAAAGACAGAGAAAAAAAGACACACACCACTTACCATTCAAATCCCTGGCAATGAAGGTTTTCACCAAGAAGTTGCAGTAATCCTACAGAGACACTGACAAAATAATAAAACTTTAAACACATATATATTTGATGCAGTAACAATTAAATATGTAGGACACAGAGTTGTCTAATACTACTATACTTACAGTACTTGTTGGCCTATGCCAACATTAACTTTGTCCTGTACATGGTGTGCACACTGTTTGAACTGAGACCATTAGAGCCCAGTGTTTGGACACTTATGTGAACCGGGATACTCAGGTCTACATTCTCCAGAATACACTGTAGAAAAAAAAGAAATATGCAGTGCATGAATCGCTGTTATTAATATTAACAGGACACAGTAATGTACAGCTGTTAAGCATCATGGGACAGACAAATACCTTGGTGCATGCTGAGCTCATGACAGATTTGTGGAAGTCTCCATCTACAAAGACCTGAGAGGTGACAAGAAGCAATAAGTTCATAAATATTTCAGACCAATAAATCTTCCAGAGTCAAATCATGAGAGACAGTCTGCCTGCTGGTGTAGTTAGTTCTGCTTACTCTGTATCCATACACGAATGTGCCATTACTGCAGCCCAGCTCGTCGAGCGGCGGCCTCTCCCAGCCAATCATGAGGCTGCTCTGGCCGACTGTTTTGATGACCTCAACAGAGTGAACCGCGGCAGGAGCTTCTGGGGGTGATGGGACAAAGAAAAATCAAGCACATTAGCCCATCTTGTTTGTCATGCTGTAAACACAGGGTACATTCCAGCATAAATGCAATCTCATCTTTTCATTTCTTTGTGACTGAAAGGTTATTTTTACAGTTCACCTTTAAACTTTAAAATTCTGCCACATTTAATTAACATATCAGGATTCACTGTGTATTGAACTAACAAATCCAAGCAATTTAGTAAAGGTTTATAGTCATGTACTGCAGTGTGTTACTGTATCTGGGCAATAAACAGAGCATCATCAAGCTGCCAGAATTTGTGCTGGAATTTCATGCACCATTATTGCCAATACAAGAGACAGAAACCAAGAATGACCCATATATCTAGGCTGGTAATTGCATTGCAGCAGTGTACAACCAAAAAGTAATATTCTACAATCATTAGCTGCAATATTATGCACAAAAGCTATAACACGTACACGTACTACTTTATTGTCAAATAAATAAAGGCACGTTTTTCTCCGAGCAGGTCTTTAAACAATGCTGTCTTATCTGTAATATTTAATATATGAAATACCTGGTTTGGATCTGGCTGTCTTAGCCTTTTCTGCAGCAGTTGTGGATTTTCTGGCAGACTTGTTGGACCTCTCGGGAGAGCAATGAGCAGACCGAGTGCAGGATGCAGCAGGTATGAGCCCGTCATATGTAGGGGCAGCACCATTTGTTGTAAAAGGCGTGTTAAAATGATTAGCTAGGGGGGCAGTTGATATGCTAGGGGCAGTGGTGTCTGAGGCAGTGGTTTTTGAATTCATGTCAGAAGATATATCAGAGTCAAAGGTTGTGGTCTTCAGTGTTAACAGGGGATGAGCTGTAGGTTTAGCATGAGATGTGTCAGGGGTTGCAGTGATTTTCTTGGTCGGTTTTGGGGATATTGTTATATTAGCACCACTGCTTGAGGTGGATTTGTCTTTGCTCTGGGCCACAGTTGAAAAAGGAAAGTTAAAAGAGCTGGAAAGAGCAGACGCCGTAGTATTAGAATCTGCTTGAAAGTGATGATTAGTAAACATGCTGGGACTGACTGTAACATTAGCAGATCTAGAGGCAACTGCATTAAAAAGTGTTGCTGACTTATTACTGGAACCAGGAGTGTCCATAGCAGTGGTGACTGGGAGAGAGTTGGTGTGTGATATCTTGAAACTGAGGCTCTGCTTCTTTGTCTGACAGATTGGTTCCAGATTAGCAGAAGCTGAAAAAGAGAGACTTTTCTTGGGCTGTTGTCCTCTTCCTCTGCTCACTGGAGCCTTGAAATGAAAAGAAAAAAAACTATTTTTTCATACTTCAACACGAACCTGAATCTGTGTAATGCTGGATGTTCAAAACAGCTTCAGTGTACCTGATAGCTGCTCATTAGAGTCTTCTGCAGTTGCTCATGCAGGCTGATGATCTTCTCAGGGCTGCTCAGCCTCCGGCTCGGACTGACACGTGTGCTGGAGGAGGGAGGAGTAGGACAGGTTGGATCCGGAGAGGACTTCCCTTTCATATCTGGACAATGAAATCCAGATTTCTCAGATCCACTGGAGGAAGGAGAGAGCTGTCGTAGGATTGAGAAAAGGCAGAACTTAGAAGTATTAATGATTTGTTGCTGTTGATATGTTACGTCTACAACCTTTAAGCCGAAGTAATTTGCTTTTAAAAAATCGTTTTCAAATAGATTTGGATCCAAATTTGTTTGATAACTCACCTGTGCTGTACTGGTGATCAAGCCCTCTTTCAGTGCAGGCGATGATGCTGTTTGGACACTGGCATGCTCTTGCACTGGTGAGGCTGGCACAGGTATGTTGGCATTTTTCTTTAGTGTTCCTGTCGTTGCAGGTGTGATTTCACTACTGCAGTCTTGAGAATTTGTTGTGGATTCAGTGGAGACTAAAGATCTGTGGTTTTTACTTTTTAGTTCTTCCACTCCAGATTCAGGTGTGAATGCATTTTGGTGTTGCTGATTTACAAGTCCAGATATAGCAGAGCAGGGCTGATCAGGTGTGAATCTGTTAGTGTAGTCTTGAAATTTTGAAATAAACCCAGGAGTGTAACGGTGGGTCTTTAAGTTGCTCCCTGGTGTGAATGCTGCAGTGTAGTCCTGCAGAGCAGCGTCGCTCAGCAGCTGCTCAACCTGCTGTGTGAGTGCGGAGTCCGCACAGCCTTGTCCTTGCATGGCCTTCATCATCTGAACCAACAAGCTGTTCCTCTCCTGACACTTCACCACCAGGCAAGACAGTTTGGCCTGTTAGTGGACAAAACACCTGTCAGTCAAACTCAGCTGCTTTTTACACGCAACAATAGTTCCCTGACTGTCGTACAGAGCAAACAAGTTGTCAGTCTGATAAAGTGTCAGACTGCAGCATACAGCAGGATGAATGTCTTTTTCTTCACCTTTAATGGAGCTATATCCAGATCATTCTGGCTCTTCTTTTTCAGGAGTGCATCATACTACAGTGCAAACAAAATCAAATTAAACACATGAAAACCTCGTAACAATCAGTTGATAACATACACGTAACTGCTGTGACTATCATGGACAGTGAAGTCCCAGCTGGCTGCTCACCCACCTTAGCTCTGATGTCGTTGTAACGTGTCCTGATTGAGAGGAGAACAGTGCTCAGATCGTCCTTACTGCCCTGCCCTCGTTTTAGGGCGATATACTCTGAGTTTAACTCCTCTAAAGCCACCGTCTGTGACACAGACACACACACACACACACACACACACACACACATGCACACACACACATGCACACACACGCACACACACGCACGCACACACGCAAAACAGATTTGTGATGAGAACTGTCCCATAATGTTTCCATTTTTTATGTATTTGTATTTATCTGTTGCTGCTCCAATTTAAATGGACAAAACATCATCTAAAGTCATATGTTTGAACAAATAATGAATCATCAATACTCGTAAATATCTGTTGAATCAAGTTTTGCTAGGTTACTTTTGAAGATTAAATTTCAGGACTTTTCTCTTCTTTTTATCAGAAAGGAAGAAGAAATTGGACCAGGTTTTGTGCCACTCATGTCTTACAGTCTTTGTTCAGATTCAATAATCAAATAGTTGAGATATAACTTATGCCATCAACAGGTGCTTGGAGCTCATTTATGGTACATAACAAATGAAAAAAAATCTTCTGCTACTCTTACCTTAGCTTTGAGCTGAGCTGTAAGGATGCTGTATTGCCCTTCTATTTGTGTCTTTAGTGACAGAACATCAGCCTTCTCCCTGACCAGACCTGTCAATTTGCTCTGGAGCTCCTTCACCTGTGGCAGACACAAACATTGGTGAGGTCTCACAGAAAAATAAGAAATAGACAGTCCAAACTACGGGGCATATTTAGAGGTTTTTAAGGTCATAGAAAGGCTGATTAGAGAAGTTTGTGTATGTTGAGTTTTTCTGAAACTTTACAATTAGTTAATAAGCAGACCTATGTTTAGCTTTTCTAGCACTTTGGTGATGTATATTGAATTAAATACCTGGGTTATGAGGTCGTCATTTTCCTTTCTGGTTTCTTCCATCTGATTGGCTATATCAGTCAGCCTCATGGCCTTGTCAGCTGCTTGGGTTGCCTTTCTCTCTGCCTCCTCCCTTTTGGCCTCTGATTGACACAATTCACTCTGCAGCCTCTTGGTCTAAACATGCCACAATCATATGCACACACATACACATAAAGTTGGTGAAATCTCCTATTATACAACACTGAACTGTACTGTACTGTAACAGAAAATGAAAATCTTATCATCTATCACAACAAATGTCCACAAATGTTAATGAAGAAAGTGGAGGTTGTGTAAACTCACATCTGCATGGCTCTTGTCCAGTTCCTCTTGTGACCTCTTTAGCTCTCCTCCCAAGGCTTCAATCTCCTTCATCAGATCAGTTTGCTCCTGTTTTCCATCAAAACCACATTGTGTAATTACAAAGTATTCCAACACAATAATACACAATGAGCTTTAATGCTTAAACAATATCTATCTCTTAATACCTGTTCACATTTTCCTTCGTGGTCATTAGTCTGACATGTGTTCGTAGCATATTCCCCTTTCCCAACAAGACTCCCAGTGTTCTCTGTTGTAACAGCACTATTTGGATTCAGTGTATGCTTCTGCTGATTCCTTCCCTCTGTTTGGGTTTGATTGGATAGATCAGCTTTGTGGTTCTTTCTGTTCTCTCTCAGGTCCTGCAGTAGTAGCTTTATATGCTCTTCTTCCTGTTTTAAACAACTGATTGAAAGTTCAATTCTTTCTTTTTCATCTCTCAAGCTGCTAACTGATTTTATCAACTGGTCGCTGTCTTCTTGTAAAGTGTAAGATGATTGCTCCTTGTCTCTCTGTTCCTTCAGACGCTTAAGGGAATGGGTTACATCGTCCCTCTCTTGCTTCAAGCAGAGCACTGTCTGGCTTAACTGGTCACTCTCTGTCTGTAAACTTTGTAGTGACTGTATGATTTGATCTCTCTCTTCTTTTCCACTTGAAAGACATTCTAACAGTTTCTCATTTTCTCTGTCGAGACCAGATAAAGACTTAGTTAGGCCACTCGTAGTCCGTGTGAGCTGGTCCCTCTCATCTTTCAGTCCACAGATTGTCCTGGTCAGCTGCTCTCGCTCTTGTTTGAGGACAGCCAGAGATTGAGAGACGCGGTCTTTCTCCTCCTTCAGCCCCCAAACTGTCCGAGTTAACTGCTGCTTCACTTCTGTCTGCGTTTGAACTGACAGAGCTACTTCTCTCTGCTGCTCTCTGAGAGAATTTACGGAGCCCAGCAGTTCTTCTTGTTCCATTTTGAGGCTCTGGATCGACTTGGTCAGTTGGCCCACTTGATCAGTCAGAGTATTAACATGCAGACTGTTCTGCAAGGGATCATAGTGATTCTCAGGTTGGGAACCAGGTGCTGAAGCTGTGGTCAAATCATCTGGTTGTTGGCTGGACATCTGTGGTTCTTTACCCTTTAGCACACTTTCCACCAAACTGTCCACACACTCTTCTAGGTTGTTCTGTTGAAAGCGTCCTAATGTTGCAGGTGCATATTCACTTTGTAACACTTCCTTATCAACCTGTGATTCCTCCATATGCTGCTCATCCTCCATTAACCTTTGCTGCAGTTCCATGATAGTATTGAGATCATCCTCAGTCTTCTTGGTGAGCTCTGTGATCAAACACCCTTGTTCCTTGCTCTCCTGCTCCAGTCTGAGTCTGTCTGCCTCTAACTTAGAGTTATGCTCCCTTAGCTGTTTTTCCTCCCTCTTGATTTCTTCCTCTCTGAGGTCAATACAAGCAAGAAGCTCCTGGATCCGTTCTGCCAAGGCCCGGTTCTCCTGATTCAGGGCCTGGACAAGATCATCTTGTGCGATGGTGAGAAATGTGTTATCTTCAGCTCCATCACAGGTGGGCAGTGTGTTCATCTGAGTATACAGAGGTAGAACTTGATCAGTCATATACTGGAAACATTTGTTATTGAAATTTGGTTATAATTTGAGCTGTACAAAACATTCAGGAAAACCACAACCCCTGTCACTTACCTTTTCTCTTGAAGGTAGCTGCTCTGCCTCCGTTTCTTGTTCCTCTGCCTCTTTCCTGAGTTGTAATTTCAGTTGAGTATTCTCTTGAGCCGTCATCTGCAGCTGCTCCTGCATGTGCTGAAGGGCAACCTCCAGGCAGTCACGTTGCTCTTGAAGTGCTTCAAGATCTTTCCCCAACCCCAAGCTCCTGTAGGCTTCCCTCAGGGCATCAGACTCCACACTGGGGCTTTCCTCCAGGTTTAGGATCCCTCTGGAGCACCAGGTCCCCAATTGAAACTCATCTACTGTCTGTGTTGTGAAGGAAAGTGACTGGAGACTGAGGTTGGATTTGGAGCCAAGGTGGTGAAAGAGGTTCAGAGATGCATTTTTGGGTGAATTTTCTGATTTGGCAGATGAGGAGTGCTCCTCTGTGTTGCTCTGTGTGCTCTCTGCTGTGACCTGGTGGTGAATAGGTGGAACTGCAGATGAATGAGACTGGCTTGCTCCCTCATCTAAGCCTCGATGGACCTACATAGAGATCACAGTTGTGGGACAAATTGTGAATCATTTACGTGAAAATGAAAAGGAGAAAATATTCAATAATACAATATAATCCAAATTCATGTCTCAGACGATATTTAGATAAGCTTTTATAAGCATTTACAACAGGGGAGGTGGTTATATAACCCTCTAAATCCTGGCAACAGAGCTTACACAAAGCATTCATCCTTTTTATGCTGTAATACCTTTTCATGAAATAACATGAAGGAATTTACAACATTAAGCCAGCAATAACATCACATTTTTTCTGATGTTATTTATTGATCTTTCAGTTATTTTTACCAACCACATTTGGCCTGTCTACAACAAAAAACTGATGAAAATAAATGGCAGAAAACAACTGATTACATTCAAAATAATAAATTGATCAGATCAATTAGTTAAACAGTTGATCTAAACAGTGTTTTGTCAAGAGTTATGAAACAGGAATACAGGAATTTGTCACTTTTGTGTCACTTTTCAGCGCTAACAATCATCTACAAATGCTCCTTACTCTAAGTGTTTTCCTTTCAAGAACCCATAATCTTACATATTCCTAACATCCATACACGTAATGCTACCGAAATGGAAGTTGTTCAGTATTATACATATCCAGGACTTTGGTTAAATACTGCAGCAATCTTACTTTTAAACCCACACGTGGAACATACTTGTGCTATCCTCTAATCTTAGGATGCTCACTTCACCTTAAAACAACATGATGCAGTTTACCTCTGCGCCCTGACTTTCATCACTGGAGATAAAGATCATACTCATCACTGTGTACTGAATGAAAAAGCAGACTGGTCCTCACTGGCAACAAGAAGAGAACTACACTAATCTTTGTTTATAAGTATCTCTTGTTTAAGCTGCCACAGTTTATCTAATTTCCTCTCAAATACAAGATCATCAGATAAGATCTCATCTCCTAACTCCTTGATACCCTGCAAGTAAATATTGAATTTGGGAAGAGGTCTTCCAGTACTATATACCATATAAATTAAAGGAACCAGAGAGGACATTAAAACTTGAAGGTTAATCACATTCAATGAATTTAAACTTTCAAATTTGGACCAGTGTAGAGATGTCTGAGCTTCTGATGATGTCTGCATGTGCTTGTGAGTGACTGACTGCGTTTTGTTTGTCATCTTATTGCTTCCTGCTTAAATAAAGACTAATAATAATAATCATGTTTCACGCACCTCTCCAGAGCTCCCCACTGAGGAGTGTCCGACGTCAGTATATGAAACAGTCTTGGAGGGCACAGGACAGCTGGGTGAACTGGTCCCAGGACCCGGGCATGTGGATGACTGACTGTGTGTTTGGTTAGCTGCATCTGTCAGGATTTCCTGGAGTCTGTGGTTCTCCTCTCTTAGTTCTTCAACCTCCTCCATCAAGGAGCTTTCAGACAGCTTCAGTTGGTGCACCTCTGCCTTCATCTCTTCCACCTTGCATCCCAGGAAGTGGCTGTGCTCCTGCGCCTCCTGGAGCTGCTCCACCAGCCCCCTCTGCCCTGTCATGGCATCCTCCTCTCTCTGCAGCAGCACCGTGAGATCCTCCTGCAAGCTCAGGATGAAGCCTTGTAGCCTAGCTTCATTTGAATTCTGTTTTGTGTCTTTGACTCTTCCTCCTTGAATCTCTTTCTCTGTCTTTCCCTCATCACCCTCTCTCCCTCCTTCTCTCTCAATTCCCACACTTGGCTGCCATTGCTTCCTCCTCTCCTCCTTTCTCTCCTCTTCTCCTTCACCCTCTCCTCTCATTGAAGGTAGCCTCTCTTGTTCTTCCCAGTGTGTTACAGTCCCAGCAGTTACTCTGACTGCACTGATTGCCGTCATGCCAGTGGCAGCACTCACTGTCATGTCCAGCAGCTGCTTCTCCAAAGCGTAGATCCGGTTCTGTAGGCTCTGCTCTCTGTCCCGTGCCAGGCTGAGCTTGTGTTGGAGTTGGGTTTTAAAGTTCTCGAAGTACTGAGACTGGCGGCTCATCTCCTCCTCTTTGGCCTTCAACTGTCTCTGACAGCGCTGTAGTCGATCCCTCCACACTCGCTCCCCTCGCTCCTTCTCCTGGGTCTGAGCAGGAAAAAGAGAGAGAGAACATATTAAAAAGAGAGAGAGCTTTACCACATGCTTTAAGCTTAGTGGCTAATTGGTCTCCTGAGCTACATTTATGTCCTCCTCGGACTAATATGTATTAGTTTGTGTCTTATTAGTACTGCAGTGTCTGACCTATGTCTCTTTAGTTTTTCTGCTGCGTATGAGCAAAGAAGCCACTTTCCCCACTGGGAATTAATATCTATCACACCCACTATCTATTTCACTCCATTGTACATTTAACAGAAATTTTGGTCCAGACCCACAGTAGGTCTGAACTAAAATATGACTCACACATCCATTTCAGCCATCATCCAGTACAGCTTGTATATCCATGCCTATTCATGCATACAGAGATCCCCAGCACTCACCATAGTCCTGACCTCCTCCCTGAGCATGTGGAGTCTCTGGTCCAGCCTCTGGGAGTGTTGCATGCTGGGGAGGTGGGAGGCAGAGGCTAGCTGATAGAGCTGTAGCAGCAGGTTCCTCTCTGACCTTTCTAACTCTCTGATCCTGACAACACAACACAGACAAGCTCACATTACACCTTCTTACTAAAGTCAAACAAATTTGTGCATCAATATAAGGCTGGAAGGTTTAATAACTTCCACAACATTCAGTTTTAACCTCCTAATGCAAGAAAGCATGCAAATAAAACCTCCTATGGCAAGTAATTCCAGGGGAGATGTTAGCAGCAACTGTGCAGTGCAGTCAGGCGCATGTGATATGTGATATCACCTTGGCCAAAAGTGAGTATATAGTAGCAGGTGTGTGTGTGTGTGTGTGTGTGTGTGTGTGTGTGTGTGTGTGTGTGTGTGTGTGTGTGTGTGTCACTGGATTCCCTCTCCCCCAGTCTCTCACCTGTTCCTCAGGTAGTTGTCAGTCTCGAGGGCTAAAACTTCATTCTGCTCCAGGGCCTTAACTCTGTTACACAGAGCCGGCAGGTCTGAATCCAGGTCCGGGTCAGTTCTCATTGAGTCTGTTACCATGGGAACAGTACTGTTTCCGGTGACTGTCGTATCTGATGAGGCCATGTGATCACCCACTGGTTAGCCTGTGCCCACTAGGTGAGTTTTTCCCTGTAACACAGGAACTGATGGTGTCAGACTTACTCAGTTCAGGAAAAATAAAAAGGAAATCGGTTACACATCTTTTCTACATTTCTTTTTCTTATCTGTATCCTTCATAAATACACATACATTGGCAAGATAAACACAGACGTACAAAAATATACACACACACATAAAATACAGTCATCTATTATTTACCATGTCAACAGCTTGGTAGCAAGCTGTCAAGTACAGGTGTCTCTCAGGTTACCCCGCCTCCTAATCATCCTGTCCCCCTCCTGCACCTCCTACTATTTTTCACAAATCCTTCAACCCCCAAAACATAAAGGAGAGGTTCACATTTTTTCATGTCTGTGATGCACAGAAACAGTTTTTGATGGCTGTAGTCATTCTCCCTTTTCATACTGGTTGTTTTTAAAAACAGACATGAAAAAAATGTGCACCTATCCTGTAAGTTCAACATAATAAGTAAGCCAGCAAGCAGGATTGGTTGATGCATAGCTTACACAGGCAAGAATGCATGAGACAACTGATAACCTGTTTGCATTTGTATACTCAGAAAATCTCGAGTTTGCAGATTTTGAGAACTATTCTTGTATTCTAAAAAGAGTAAAAGTAAAAACCTGTTCTTTGAGCTCCACTGTTTGTAGCTTCAACTTCTCAAAACAGCGACAAGCTTCCAGTTAGTTCAGCTTCTGCTCGGTGAACTTAGCTGCAATGCCGTTTCCTTGGAAATGCAACAGACGCTGGACTTTGCCAAAATCCTCCATATCCAGCTGGCACTCAGCTTGTTCACCCCCTCACTCAGCCCTGTACTTTCACTCTTCTTCCCCTCCCTCCATCTCTCCTTCTCCATTGTTCGCCTGGGCATTCCTTCCGCTGAGGTTCTTCTCCCTCTAATAAATCCTCTGATTCAGAGTTTTCTCTCAATAAATCCAAGTGTTTGCTTCTCACAGAGGAGTTAAAGTTTTATGTTCCAGGTCCAAGAACCACTAAAAGTTATTCATATATAAATCTCACTTTAATCTCATGTATATCTGGTTATTTATTACATTTTCAAATATGTTTGCATTCCAGGTAAGGGTCTTCTGCAAAAGTGCACGTTTATCAAAAAGGCCATAGGGTTTTCGTGAGCTGTCTACAAATGCATAAAAAACAATTAGGTTTTGTTTCATCCTCGCTTGCCTCCACAGCACCTTAACACCTAAGAAAAGAAGAACATTTTAAAATTAGATTATTGTTGTTACTACATACACTGTGTTCAAGACCGATAGAATACAATGAATAAAGATGCTACCTGATGTGGGTCCACAGTCACTTTCATTAAGGCCAAAGAATAAATGCTAAAGAGAAAAACAAAAAGAGGAACAAAAACTAAAGGAACACAAGGGGTTTAATCAACAGAGAGAGGAGAAAAAGAGTGTTGAGAAGTTAATAAAATAACACACAGCATCAATACAGTAGATGTAAGCTCCCTCACATTCTCTGCTACTAATCTTTGCCTAGTTGCAGTTACAGTTCACACTTTATCTACCAGAAGTGACAGACAGCTTTCAGAGAAATAAATAAAATTGTGTACCTTTTCCTCTATTTCCTTTATTTGTCTCTTTTGCAAGTCAATCCTGTCCTCCAGCTCTCTAATTCTCTGTAAGGCAAAAACAAATGTGTTTAGGTGGTCAAAATATGCATGTTTAAAAAAAAAATAAAAAATAAAAAAAAAAGACACAATATTCAATAAGATTGTAGTCCAACTATTCCTGTATATAGTCCAAATACTCTGCCTTCTTCCCATAATGCTCTCTGTCTCCATGGTAGCTGTGTTGGGTAAGAATGATCTCCCATGGCAACCAAAGACCAGATTTAGCAGCAAACAGCGGACGTTCCTTCGACTTTAAACCTGAGCAGCTTATTTATTGACTGTGGAATAAAATATTAGTATTCTTGTAGCTGCAGTGTCTGTTAGTGTATTCAGGGTTAAAAAGGGGGGTGTGTAAATTCATTGGCAGATACACTTAAAGCCGTGTAGCCTTGTACACAGACAGGGATTTTTAAAAATAAAGCACAAGCTTTTTAATTTAATATAATCTGTTTTCAAATTAATCTTGGTCCACCAATTCTGTTGGAGCTCATGTTGAATGTTTTCTACAAACACAGCTTAATCATTATTTAAGGTAATAAAAACAAGCTGTTTAGGTCTTAATTACTAATCCAGTGAGTCAGCCAGGGGACTCAGAAAGTGCAAAATCTAAATCCCAACTGTGGGAAAGAGTAAACAATTTTACTGCATTCTGATGTGAGAAGAGGCACAACAGCTATATAGCTTGTGATCTACACAAATCAAACTGCATAAATGCATTTAATTAGTGTATTATATGAGGAGCTGATTAGAAATGTGTTTTGAATGTTCTGTGGTTAGAGATTAGAAAAACCGTGTTAGTAAGTTGCAGTACAAATGAAGTTGAAGGTGTCTTGGTTCTTGATGTACTAAATGAATAACATATAGTGTACAAGCCATGGGTGTAGAACTACTGTGAGGGCTGCGGAGTGAAGGGATACTGAAGGAGTGGGGGGTATTCAGATCACAATGATAAACACACTCACACACACAGCCACAAAATCAATCTGTCTCATCTTTTCACTCCTCTACATATGCACTTACAGATAGTTAGGTCAGGTTGCACACACAGGGATACTGCATCTTTTTCAAAGCACCAGAGTTCTGGTGGGGTCAGATGTTTCAGACAGGGACCAGGGTCGGATTGAGGCAGGGCAGGACTCAGTTAATCTGACTCGATTTGTTTTCAGCCTTACCTGCTGGGCCTGCTGTAGGAGCTCCATGCGCTCCTGTAAGATCTGACTGTCAAACTGCCGGCTCTGCCGGAGAATCTGACGCCGCAGCTTGTCCACAGCTAGCCTCAGCTCCTCCCTCTGCCTGTCTGTCAGCGACTCGGCCACCGCCCGGCATGCCGGCTGCTCCTGCTGCAGAGCGCTATACAGCGTGGCCTCCAGCTCCTCGATCCTCTGCACAGTCAGCCACATACACACACACATACAGGTACACAAACACGCACGCACACACGTGCACATGCGCATGCACAAACACACACAGGCATGCACAACCACACGCACGGAGGTACACACACAAATTGATACACATTGCACACAAACACACACACACACATACACACACACTACTGTGACCATGGCAGATATGGGGAACACTGTTCCACTTTATATTGGATGTGTTTTAGGCTTGACCGTCACATGGTAACTTTATTATGTTAACAACACAAATGGTGTTTTTAGTCTCCTCCTCCTACTGATTAATTCCACAGTTGTCTGACTGTTCCAGCAAGGTTACCATCTAAGAATCAAGCTTTTACCAACACAATATAAAGTGGGACAATAAACACAAACCAACACCAAAACTGACGAAAAAAATGGTTAGAATTATATGGAGAGTGATCTAAGTGTTAACTTTTGTTTTCTGGGTACAGCCTATTTAAGTTACCGGGAGGGGTTTTTAAGCTCATTCATGGCAACAAAATCTAACATTAAAATCTTATAAAACCCATTCTGTCTAAAATTATTCCTCAAACTCCCTATTTGTCCACCTGAACCAAGTAACACAGGATATTCACAAAGGCATTATATCTTCATATTTTCTACAATTCAAAAGAGTAAATCAGTGATTGTTCTTCTCAGAAAATAAAAAGCATTATGCCATTAAAGAGGAAGCCAAATACCCCAGCCAATTCAGTGTCTCAGATTGTTCACTTTAGACTTCAGTGGTAAAAGATGCAGTATCCCAACACAATGTGACAAATTTTACCTTCATGGAGCATGTTGCATTCATGATGTTTAATGGGATTCCAAATGTTTATGTGTCATGCTGGAATGACAATGTTGCACCGCTGCATTCCTGAATCAACCATTATGCCTTGTACACAACCTTGGTTAATGATGTATTTAATATAAAAGTGTATTTTGTCTATTTGACAGGCTAACTCTTGTACAAAGAGACAGGTGATACTGCTCCAGGCTCCGTACCATGTAGGCCTGGTCCAAGGCCTGCTTCCTGTAGTCCAGCTCTTCCTCAAGGAATCCCTTTTGCTTACTGAACAGCTCCTGCAACAAGATGTGATAATATATAAGACAGAGCATAGTACCACAGCTGAATAGCAGAGCACAGTATATTCAGTAAAGACAGGAAAACAGTGAGTCGAACATTTAGCACCTAATTGACATTAGAACGGCTGAAAAGACAAGCAGATAAGTAGCTTGATTTGTCTATGTAAGAGTAAAATAATCAAGCATATTTGTATCTGATAGCACTTTACAGTCAAAATATTTGAAGATTGTGTTCTCTAACAGTAAATTGTATTTCACCTTGTCATTTTCCAGGTCAATCATCTTCTGTGTGAGGGCAGCCTCTGTGCTATCTATCTGTTTCAACCACTGTACAGGGAGGATTGGGACAAAAGAGGAAAGGCAGTCATGCTTTTTCAGAAGCCACTATAACCAATTAGTATTATCTACATTTAACAAAATAAAAATGACTCAAATGCAGTGGCTGTATATGGAATCAATGTGTCATGGCAGTAAGTGTCCACTGAGTGTCAGTAAAAACACAACACGTATGAGAGTCAGTTCTCTCACCTTTTCACACAATGAAATCACCGTCCCAGCCTGGATCACTGCAACCTGCTCCTCATTTCTAAGATTCTAGAGAAAATACGACAGAGTTAGCGGAAATTATAACTCTTAAAAATATACCAGAGCTTATTTTATTCCAACAGTCTGTCTGAACTCACCCCATTATCCCCCAGGATATCCAGTTTCTTCATCAGCTCAGGGATGATTACATCCTGCACAGAGGTCAAAATCAGACATCATATTGATGACAGCATGTTGTCTGAAAGGAAAATAGTGTGAGTTTGTGGAAGTGTGTTGTCACCTTAACTCCCTCCTGATGGCAGTAGATCTGCAGGGCACTACTGCTGTTCTCAGGGAAGGCAGACATGTGCAGATTGAGGGCAGGAGATCTGCGCTCCCTCTCCTACAGAAAGAACATGTCCTGTTAACATGCAGAGATATACACCTAAACACATCATGGGCTCAGCCTAACATTTCTACAAGTCCTACAGTCATGTAATAGTTCATCATAAGTGTGTCGCAATATGAAACATAGGGTGAAAATGGGCATGAAAAGGGAGTGAATGAGGGATTTACTTACATGACACTGGGAACATGATCAGGATCTGCCAAAATGGGGGAGGTGGAACCCACAGATTTTAAAATGAAACCAAACTAAACAAGTAGGGGATTAGAAAACACATGCTGAAACTGAAAACTGAGAATGTGATCTAAACAGATGCTACATGCCATTAAACCTCAGTAACTTAACTTCTTCTTGTGCATCTACATTTTAAACTTTTATATTATATCTAAAGAAAAAATATTTAGTACGAATCTACGAATCACACTGTTCATTTTTATTTTTTAATGTATGACAAATCTAAATAAAACATAGGACATGCAAAAATGAGGGACAAAATGAACAAAGATGGGATTGAATGGTGAACTTAAATACATATTTATTCAATTCAAAATTATATTCAGTTTAACACAACATTCTTTGATAAAAAAAAAAAATCCAGTTCAGAGGAGGGGGTATGAACACAGCTGCCATGCAAAACATACATACATACAGGTGCATACAGACAGAGGAGGACTTAAGTGTGTAGAAGTAAACAGTATGTATGTATGTTTTTCTATCTGTCTGTCTGGTGAGTCACTGTATGTAGGTCTTGCGCCTGGAACTGAGATTGTTGTTGTCGCTTCCTGGTGACAGTTTGACGTTGGTACAGTCTCTTACTTCCAGTTCCAGCACCCTGAATTCCAGCAGCTCATTCTGATCCCGTGCGTCCTGAACCTCGGCCTGCAGCCGCGACTCCGTCTGCTGCAACACACACATCTACACACACAGGCACACACATCTTTGTTATCTACAAACATATTATTACTATTATTACTTCACTAATGCTGTATCATAGAAGGTCATATATGACCAAAGGGTTGGGATTTTGGCTAGGTTTCAAACCTTATCAGCTGCATCACAGTTAGTAAAAAATTGTCAAATAACAAAAGCTGGCATTGAATGCTTCCTCAAATTGTTATTCCTCTTCATTTTCTCTTCACTCACTTTGCTCCACAGATGAAGATATAAAACCTGA
The DNA here is from genome assembly GCA_037975185.1 of Centropyge bicolor. Taxonomy (NCBI): domain Eukaryota; kingdom Metazoa; phylum Chordata; class Actinopteri; family Pomacanthidae; genus Centropyge; species Centropyge bicolor. Next base: position 473,237 of record JBBMOC010000026.1, read on the forward strand.
ACCAACCTTGACTTCTTTTAAACCCCAGTTCAAAAACCTTTACATTTATTCCTTAATACTTCTGACTGAACCCTAAGCACTCCTTGCCTTATTGGCCTTGCACCTACATGTTCAGTTTCTGGTTGTTGTTGTTATTATTTATTTATTTAATTCCAAATGATTTCCAACATTTGCATCATATTTGAAAAGTTGTGTATAAAATGTGCTCTGCCTTGATTAAACAATTTCTGATTTAAAACCACCGTTTTACTAGTTTCAGACTGTATTATGATTGGGCAAAGTTTTGGATTGCTTGTGTGTAAATGTTTGGCTTTTTTTATTAAATGGGAAAAAAAAGGTTCTGCAACAAACAAAAGATTTTGTGGCAAATGTTAATATTCCTCAAAACTGATCATTGAATTGGTACAGAGAAAATACAATACCATGTTAGACGCATATCAGCAATAGCATTAAAAAATCTTAAACAATACAAAGCTCTCGTTGGCATCACGTCTGCAATGACATAGCAAATGAAATAATGCATTAAAAATGAGTATAGACTAATGCAATGTACCTTCTCATGAAGTTCCTGGTTGGTCCTGAGCAAGTACTGCTTCTCCTCCACCCACTTTGAATCCTGCCATAACAACCAAAAACAACATCAGCAAGAAATGACACTACCAGAATGAGGAAAGGATCCCCAATGACAGGGTGTAACAAACAAAGCTGTCGGAAACACAATCAGCCAACTCAAAACCTCAAAAGCACTGAATGCATTTCCAAATGACACATGCAAATGTACCATAGACACAAACAGACAGGAACAGAGTGGCAGTAATAGTTTATTGATCCAGAGAAATTAAGACCAACTCCTGAGATAACAGGCAAAGGAGCAGCATTCACAATCGTCAGGAGTTCACAGTGTCAGGAGGAACAGAAGGCAATCTGAGGTGAAAAACAGCAGAGCAGGAAATCAAAATAACAGAGCTGGATCAAGTCACTGTGGAACAGGCAATGCAATGCTGAAAACATGCGGTGAGAAAGGAAAAACTTCACAACAAATAAAGAATTAAGAGTAGTGCTATGAATTCAGAATCATTTCAATGTTCCTTGTGATATTCAGCGTAGGTATCAATTAAAGTGCTCAATGTCTGTATTTCTTTTAATCTACTTCATTTTGACAAAATAGCCAAGACTTTTCTTCTACACATGCAGAGGTTTGGCTTATTTACCAGTCCAATGTATGTTACACTAATTTTACATATTAAATTAAACTAAAATCATCATGTATTTTCATATTCAGAAGAGGTGAGACATTATTGGATTAAGATCTTGTATATCACTCTATTCACAACTGAGCCTCCTCTCCTGGCCCAACAGCACTGAAAGGCCCGACAAGAAACAGAACCAATGACAGGAAGGATAGAGTGTGAGGCAGAGCATGCAGGCACAGAGCTGTGACATCACACATGCAGGAAGTGACATCACAGGATTCTGCGGAAGACCTGGTCAGCATAGCGCCAGCCCAGGAGCAGAGCGGCCAGACAGACATGCAGGAGGGCCAGTAAGAGCAGGAACAGTGAACTCCTGTCACCATCCCTCGTCTTTGTTACCTGCCCCCTCTCGGCCAGGGCCTTCTCCAGGTCGACGATCTTGGCCTGGCAGCTGCTGAGCTCTGCCTGCATCTGTTCACGTGTCTGTAAGAGAGAAGATCAGCCATCAGGGACGATGTGCCAAACAACAGAAGAGTAGACTCAAAAACTTTACAAGGTATTACTGCAAAACATAAACTACATAAAAATACTAGATACAGAAGATACAGTATTTAAGCAGTTTCTGCAAAGTTGTAAAGAACAATGTTTGAGAACTACTGGATGATGGATAAAATTGGCAGAGAGGTTAAGAGTGAAAGTACAAACCCTGGCCTCCCTCTCCGCATCCAGAGAACCCCCCGTCTGCTCTTGTAGGAGGGCGTAGGCCCGCTGGAGAGCCTGATACTCTCTGGTCAACTGACGGAAACGAAGCTCTGACTCTTCACGGGTAACACTCTTTAATTAAGAAAAATAGAAAGGAAAGATATTAAAGATTTAGAGGCAGCAGCAAGGGCATACATTTAACGCAATTTATTGTAAGCTTTATTCTGTAAATTATATTAAAATGCCATGTCTCATTTCTGTCCTGTCAGTTATTTCAATACTTATGCAGCATTTCATCTGTTAAAACTATAAAACATAATTTAAATTAGTTCCTTCATTGCATACAAAGTTTTCTTACCTCTTCTAAATCCTCTTCTGGAGTTGCAGGCGTGCGGTCAGTGAGGTCAGTGTTGTAGGAGGTCAGAGAGGAGGTCTCGGAGTCTATCGACTCCTCATCAAATCCAAAATATGTCTCCACAACATGCCTCTGAAGAGAAGAGTGCAGAAAAGATGATATGCACATTGGTAAATAAAACCCATACTTTAACATGCATTTTGAGAGCCAACAAATCCAACAATCAACAGGATTATATCACTCCTGATTTCAGAATAAAAATTTGAATTCAACTCCACCAAGTCTGCTTATATTTAAAAAATTGCTTCCTAATATTTCGTTCATCAACATTTTGTCTGAAACCTATACTTCAGTCTTTTGGATCATATCAGATCAACTCTCGCATGTTTGTTTTCTTTTTTGCTATTACTATTACTTTTCCAAACCCACGCAGTAACTTACCATCATGTTTATAAGTCATTTCCTGGCAACCAGAGAAGTAAAGACAGACTAGGGCACAGAGGCAAATGAAGGCAGAGAAGTAGAGGATGAGGAGGAGATACTCTGTCATGTTGCTACAAGAATAAAGACACCAAAATTATACTATAAAGAATCTCCCCTAGTATATCTATCATATCTTGGACTATGCCAGCCGATCTATACAGCGCACTGCAAGCCTTCAGTGATGTCCGCAAAGTACAATTGCTTTCAACTGCACTCCCACACAAAATGGAAAAGCAGACAGGAAAGCTTCTGGTTACAATCAAACTACTCCTACAGAAAAAAACAATGGCCAGCTTCTTGTTTTCGTCTCCAAGCTCATGTATTCAGCTTCTGCATTAAATTCTCCAAAAGAGAGACAAACTTCCAGGTGAACATCCAAGAACCAAGCCGCTGTGCCCAACCCCGCATCCACCTCACCAAGGTGACAAACATCAAGAGAGGTGGGAGAAAACATGTGACATGCATCTACAAACTCCTCCTCCTAGCAACATCACAGACTCTAAAATATCCCCCGACATATAAGCCCAAACACTCAAATGCACGCACATCACAGCAATTAGATATCGTCATTCCTTTCCCCTCTATATTCACACACAAGGAAGTAGAGACAGGAAACATCATACAATCTGCTGCACACAAATCAAGCTTGCAATGTTTGCGATAAATGTATTCATGGTACTACAATAACTTTAAATACACAAAATAATAATTAAAAAAACAGCAAAAAACAAGTGATTTTCCGCTAGCTATGGGTGTGGTTCAAGCAGGAGTTGCATGTGTGCTCAGCATGATGCTCCCAGCTGTGAGGGATGCTGTCATTATTGTCTCCTGAGCCCAATTAAAATACAAACATACACAGTGAGACACACACACACACAACTGTAAACGGTGCTCATGGATCACTCAACCACCAGCAGGGTAGTTGCTTGGTTACACACCGCTGGAAGAACAGAGCTTTTAAATCACTCATGCACACTTACTTTAGACAGTTTGAGAGGTTTCCTCCTGTTCTTTTTGCTCATCACCAATCGGTCACGTTCCTAAGACAAACACACAGCATATCAGCATCCCAAACTTTATCCCTGGCAAGAGCAGCCTCACATCTGAGGTTTAAACATGACTCAGTGAGCTGGACAGGCTTCACGTAGCTCATTCACAACTTTAACTGGCATCAGAATAGAATAATATTTCAGGCAGCAATGTTCAATTTTGACTGTTTCTACAAAATTCAAGGTCAAATGAGAACGCGAGAAAATGAAAACCAAACTCAACTGATGGCTAAGATGAAGTGATAATGATGGACAGCAAATTATATAATTAAAGGGAAAAAGCATGTGGGTTGAAGCTCTAGATAATGAGGGAATTAGTGGCTTGTGATGAGTTGAGCTCATGGTGGGGCTGTGATGGAAAGGTAAAAAAAAAACACTGTAGGAGGGCAGAGATGGGTGAAGATGAACAAATAGACACTCTGAATTACAGATTGTGTAGATTTCTTGAAATAATACATTTAATCACAGACAACCACTGCCCCTTCTGAAAATATATAACTATTTCCCTTTTATCCAGAGGGATCCAAAAGGCAGAGAAGAGCTGGAATTAAGAGCTAGTGCTTTCAGAATGTGATGCCCTTAATCAGGAGTGTGCGATATGACTGAAATTTTCACTGTATGTTTAATATTTATATGCAAGCCCAATTCTAAGAAGTTGGGACACATCATGAAACAAAAAATACGACAAAGAAGACCCCAAACTGTTGAGCAGCTGAAATAGGCAGGAATGAACACAATGGTAAACATGCGCCAGTCCGACCTTTTTTGGAATGAGGGTTGTGTGTGTGTGTATATATATATATATAATTATTGTTGTACACAGAAGAGTAACAATTTTGGAAATTTAAGCCCTAAAACCAAATTAGAAGCGATTGATTTCTTCACATATACCAGGCATCTAACCCTGGTGGTTTGAGTAAAATCCTGACCTGCGTGAGCTCGTCAATGATGCCACGTTGCTCAGAAACCTGCAGCTTGAGAAACTCCACTTCCTGTTCCTCGTGGGCATGGCTCAGGTCTGTCAGGGAGCTTGGCCGCTTCAGCTGGGGCTGAATGGATTGTTGCTGCGAGGAGGTGCGAGAGGAGGACGCTTTTTCCCTCTGAGGAAGGAGACAGAGAGAGAGAGAGGCCAAATTGCTTTTCATGTTTTTCCTCAACTGACCAGCAGAGGTCCTGTTTCCTTTTTGATGAAATTCTCTGCAACACCCAGTATACCCAGAGTATACCAATACAATCCCTCTTCCTCTGCAGATTAAAACTAAAATATCTGCCATTTGACAGAAACAATGGAGAGTAGAGGTAAAACACATGCTGGGTGTGTCTCACCATCTCAGCGTTCTCTCGGCTCAGGTTCTTCAGTTTCTCTTCCATGCGTTGCAGAGTTTGCAGGAGGTCATCGTTCTTCTTAGACAGTCGCTTGTTCTTCTCAAACATGGGCTTCATCTGGCTTTCTGCCTCACGCACCCGCTTCAACTAGACAGAGGAAGGAAACAGGGAGGGGAAACACTGTTATCTCAAGTCTTGACATATCTTGACACAGAATTTCCAGTTTGAGCAAGACAGGAAAGATCAAGGCTTAAGGACTTGAAAAAAAGCTTTCATATAGGTCTCATTTTCATTACATGTTTTTATGTATGGATATATGTGTTTGTAAGTGTAACAATATGTGTGTGTATTTGCATGCCTATAATCACTGCATGTATGTACTTCTGCATGTGTGTTCCTCACTAGTTCATTCCTCTCATCAGCCAGCAGTGCATTTCTGTCCTCCAGTTTCCTGATGACCGAGTGGAGCTCCGCAATCTTCAGCTGGAACCTCCTCATGTCACGCTCCTCTACCTCCTGTGGAGTAGGGGGGAGAGGAGAGGAGGAGGAAGACAAAATCTAAAACAGGGAGTGCATGCAGGCAGGCAGGCAGGCAGGTAATGGAGGTGGACGGGAAAGAGGAGGTGGTGGGATGAAGGTTGAGATGCCATTTCACAGTGCAACTGTGAAACTGTATGTGCAGCATACACAGTATATTCACATGATTGATTGAGCTGTAGGTGTGACTGTTTGTGATCTCCAATATGATTGATGGTTTTCTTTGTCACCAGGAAAAAATTAATAATGCACGGAAAGTCTAAAGATATCGCGGAGTTTAAAAATTAACATGGTGGAGTGGGTAAGTCTGCTGTAAAGACCTGCTAAAGAAACAAAAACACATACAGTATAGTGACTACAGGTAGATTTCAATGTGCCATATGTTTCACATTCTGTTGGAGTCCAATAAAACTTTAAATCATGATTCAGCAGTCACAAGTTTTCTCTATGATACCTGAAGCCACGGTCCCAGCAAATAGTAGCAGAAGCCAATCTGAAGTCTTTATTTAATTTCAATGCTACTTAAGAGGCTTTGTTACTGTTCAAAATTCATGGCAAAAACACAATGTTTTGCATTTTCTGTGTGAAAATGATCAAATTTAAAGATGGTTAACATCAGAAAAATGTGTGATATTACAAGTGTATTAATGCATTCATACACATGTACAGATGCATGTGTATGCATTCCATCTTGTATCAGTATATACCTGGTTGTTGAGCAGGTCTGAGTTGTCCCCGAGCCCAGGCATCACCTCTCTCTTGGGGCTGCCATGGTTGTGTCTCTCAGCCTCTCGTACCTGTCCCAGCTGCTCATCAAGTGCCTCCTTCTGAAGTTGAAGTTTCTGGGTGTAGCCAGCTTGTAGCCCCAGCTCCCTCTCCAAGGCGCATACCACTCGGTCCTTCGCCTTCAACTCATCCATCTATAAGACGGATGGATAGGAACATGGTGGTGGGTGGTGGAACAACTGAGTGAGTCAGACAGACAGCTTTTCATAAAATCCCAGTCACAGCCCATAATAATATTTCTGAAAATGTCCACAATAAATGATGCAGATATCTCCGAGATTATGGTGCAGAATATACATCAATATTGTTTTTAAAATTCAACAAAAATTGAACTTGAATCATTTATTGCACTTGATTTACCACCAATGCATGAGTATCTGACTTAAATGAAGATGTTCTACTATCTGATTTGTGTGCATGTTTAGTGTGATACAACTTTTAAATCTCACATTGTATACACATTCAGTCTAACGGCTGCATGCTCCGATGGCCAACAACAGAATAAGGAAGCGACAGTGTTTTAGCTTTTAAAATATTGTGCTGAAGCTGTGATTAATTTATGAAGCCTTGCTCTTGCTCTGCATTCACACAACATGTTCTGACAAATGTTCCACATCTATTTCCTTCCCTATTTTGTTCTTTAACACTGGTATTTTCTGCACTGTGCACAGCTATGCTTTACTCTTTTTACCACTCCAATTCCAAATATCATAAAGTCTCCTTGGTTAAACATTCCTTTGCTAAGAATAAAGCCTCTAGCTCTACTGTATGTAATGAAGTTAATGAGTGACTGCAGGAGATAAACACTTTTATTTTTGCAGATAAGCACCACACAGTGAGATAGGCCAAGAGAGACAGTGCAGCAATTACCCTGTAACCCTCCATATGTTAGTGAGATAAACCCTGAGCTGGAACTGAACTTCAGAGGGAAACAGATGTTGAGTGTGAGAGAGTGATATTCAAATGTGGTTGCCACAGACAAGAGCTATAAAAATAGGAGCTCCTGGGTTTGTCCAGCAAACCCATCACAGGAAAAATAATATTTAGTTTATAGGGCAGGGTAAGATCTGTCTTTTCGGAGTCATAGAGCTCCATATTTTGTCATTTTATCAAGATTAATTGAGGCTCATTGTGATGGACATAACAGGACAGGTTTTAACCAGGCCACAGGGGAAGTGATCATATATAGTATCAAATTTTTGAAGGCCCTGAAAATCTCCCTTATATGATATTAGACAGTCTGGGCAAGTTGATAAAGAAAATATAAAATTGTTAATTGTGGTATCAACACAAAGGTTTAAAAAAATCTACTAAATTCTAATAATGTGTAGTGTAAAATCTTTGAAAAGCTAGAGCCACCAGCAACTATGCCTTCAACAGTGTCTTTAGGCAGTATTTTAATTCATTAGCCTTTGTAGTAAATGAGACGTGATGTATGTAGTGTCTGTGGTGTATGTCTCTCTGGCAGCATATGGTCTCACCACTCGGCGGATGTCTCTCTCACAGTCCCGTTTAATGCGGTGCACCTCATCCTGGTGCTGTTGGTAGGCAGTGCGGAGATCGGCTGCTTTGGCTTTGTCTGCCTGCAGAGCATTTCCAAGTGCCTCCTCAGCCTGCTTCCTGGCAGTCTTCTGCTCCTGGATCTAAAAGGCCCCACACAAATACACACACAATAATATTAATACACACAAAACCAAAAAACACCAGAGAGTGATACTCATTTATAAACACATGTCCGAATCCCATTAAACCTTTGCAATGATAGATGCCCTGTTTGTCTGGAAAGGCAAGAATGGAACAATAGCTTGGCAACAGGCTTTTCCACCCTGCTTCCTGTTTTTCAGCAGCAAATTTACACAGTCCCACATCAACACTCTGCACAGACACACACACAAACATGTGCACACATATGATGGTTTCTTTCCACAATAAAACTGTTTGTCTTCATCTAAGAACATATATACACTATAACATGGCCCTCAGAAAATATCCAATCTGCACTCATTCAACAATTTTGTGAGGCCACAGCCTAAATATAACTAAAACACCAAAACAGCTGATACCAATGTGTGTAAATATGGTGAGGTGCATCCAATGACATTCCTGTATTGACAAGAAGTAGACTTTTGAGACACATTAGGCTGAACTCTACTTCGTTAGAAGCAGAGAATACCAGATGTGGTGAAAAAGCAGCTTTAGGGTTATGCTAAAGGGATGATGTCACATTGACCATGTCCATATCTTTCCGCAATGTATTATAGAAACATAATATATATTGCACGAAAATTCAACAGCAAATATGGTAAAACCTACCTCCTGCTGTAACTTTAGCCTCTCCCCATCAAAAGCTCTCCTGGCCTCCTCCCGAGCCTCTCCGAGAAGAGCATTTTTGAGCTTGTCAGCAGCTCCATCTCTCAGTGCGTTTACAAGTCCCTGGAGCCTCTGCACCTCAGCATCGCGGATCTTGATGGCCCGGGCCAGCTCGACGTCATGCTGTCGTGCCAGGGCCTCACGGACGGCCGCTATCTCACGAAGTTTTTCTTCGTGGAGTTTGGCACGCAGATCAGTGAGCGCTACCGCGTGTTTGTGCTGCTCAAGCTCCCGAGCCTGTCGCTGCTCCTGGAGACGCTCACGGAGCTTACATACCTAGAGCAATACATTTCGCCATTAGAGATGAATAAGAATCAAATCAACCAGTCACCATCATACATATCACAAGCCGCTGGTGTATTCATCCATTTGTGTGCAGCACAGCAATGACTGTATTTGCAAGTTTGTGCTTTAAGTGGTGGCAGTGTGAAACAAAATGGATGAAGAGCTATCAAATGCTGTTTTATTCCCCAACAGGGAGCAGTAGACGCTCAAATAGAAAACAGTGATGGTGTCTGTGCTGGCTTAAACATGTGAAATCAAAAAGACTTTTTCCTTGCATCTACCCCCCTTTATGTGTCTTCCCAGCTGAATTTCATCATCATATTTTCAATGAAAAAGTGAATTCCACTTTGGTATCTGTATACTTGTCCCACTCTACCTGTCAACTACTTTTGACATTCTTGCACCCATTGTTCCACATGCAAATGTTTTTCAGGCAAATCGCCCGAAAAAGTGCAGACGTTCTAAGCAAGGCTTGCCCCAGTAAGAACTGAATCGGAGACTCTTACTGCCATTCTCCAAGTACAACCTTGACAGACGTGCAGAAGGGCACAGAGAGATACCCTGTGCTCTTTGATAGTGTGTCAATCAGAAGATACAAGGAGAGGCACCCTGACAGCTTCTCCAAGACTGTGCAGAGCACTAGAAGGGCAGGCCTAACAGTCACTAAATAAATATAATGCTAACTGGCCATGTGGTGTACACTGACAAAAGTATTTTAGTAAACTATTTTAGGCACCACTTCTTTATAAGTGTGCATGCGTTGAATATTACCTGCAGCTACAAAACATTTTCAACTTTGTGACTGTGACTTTGGATTAATAAGTAAATCATGTATAAATAATCCTTTAAAATCAGCCACCCTCTCAATCCTCTGCCTTCATTGTGATGATGTAAAGGGGACTGCTTCTCTAGTGTCATTATGTTTCTACACAAGGCCCCCTCACCTTGCCCCGCTCCTGCTGTAGCTCAATTTGAACATCCATCAGTTTGCTCCTCAGCTCCTCGTTGGTGGCCTGCACCGACTCAGTCATCACCTCTGATTTCTCCGGCTTCCTTCCCTTCTTAAAGGGTGGGGCCGCAGGGGGTGTGGCTGATGACATAGCACTCTGGCCACCCAATCAGGACGGACACAGAGTGCCAGGTGTGGCGAAAAGGAGGAGAGAGTCAATCACTGCTCCTCCTCCCTGTGAGCATCATCCTCATGTCGTTGTCAAGTCTACATCATTGCTGGAGGTTGCTGAGAGTTTCTATTCGAGAGAGATAAACAGACAGAGAAAGATGGAAAAAGGGTGAGTCAGAGTTAAAAACTGGGTTACACTCTGCACAATACTCTGGGCCCAAGCCACATGACGTGATACAGCCTGGGGAAAACAGACTATATTTGGGACTAACATTTACACTCTCCTCTCTCACCCTCTTCTCTCTCTCTAACACATACACCTGGGCAATTCATCATCATCCTATTCTAGTCCCTGGGCTGTATTTAGAAGCTCCATAGTGCATGAGATTGTGTCTGACCACCATAGTTATAGTCTCTGGCCTCTCACATCTCCTTCAGCACTTCTCTCTTTCAGCAGACTAATAAAGCCATCCTTTACATTGATGATTCTTTTGTCCAGATTTTGTGTAACCTGTTTTGTATCTGCATACATACTGTACAGAATGAAGAGTGGTCTAGGTATCACTGTGGTCCACTTAAGCCCTGCAAATTAATCTAATAATCACATACCAGCACTCCTTTATCACTTTACTGAAAGTCTGGACTAATGGAGTTCAAGAGAAATCTCCTTGGAAAATTTTCATCTCGAAATCTTTGCTACATTCAAATTTACTTGTTCATCTATCTGTCCTTTCTATTGCCTTCTCCTTGTATTCATACCTACTCATTGTGAAATAAATTACTGTTTTCAATAGATATCTGTTCACTTTTGTCTTTATTCTAGGATCAGGTGAATGTAAACAGCAGCTGCCTCAATTACTGCCATTTGATCCTTCCACTTTATCCATCAGTGCAATGTAAGGGAAAGATTTGTCTCCACCTTTCTCATTCTAAAAATATTGGACTAACCAGAAAAATATGGCTACATCATTATTTCACATTATAGAAAAACTGGAAATCATCACAATTTCAGAAGGTGAAGCCCAAGAATCTTTGATTCACTTGCAAAAATGACTGAAACATTTATCCCAATTATCAAAATAGTTATTAATTTTCTGTCTATCATTTAATCACTTATTCAACTAATAGTTTCAGCCTCGCAAGGACATCATTGATATGCACCAACTCAGCTGAAAAAAATGTGACATCCAATTGAACCACACCAACCAAAGCAAATACAAAATGATTTAAATTAATGATTTGTTGACTGTCTACTCCTCCTCCTCCTTTTTCTCACTGAAGGCAGGCTACACTTGTGTTCGCAGGTGTATTTTTGGCATATTTAGTTGTCGATGTGTTGCTGCAATGATACACATTCACTGAGCTGAAAGTGGACTCCTCTAATCTCTTCCTAGAAATGAATTGTAACCCAGTAACCTTACAGTCTTTCTGCTAACTATTAAATAAATAATGCAACGATGAGGGAGCTGAAGCATTAAGACCACAGGCTCCTCCATCTTTTTCTGCATGCACATAACCAAACATTGGAACAACATACACAGATGGTAGCAATAGTTACCAAGGCAACCCTTGCTCTCAAAAACTCTATTCCTCTCATAGCAAAGGATGATGGGAAGGAGGAGTCTCACAGTGGATTTGAGACACACACAGACGTGGTGCACACACAAAAACACACACATTTGCATTGTATAGCGGCTGCACATTTGAAAGACAAACATACATGCACACATGACTTTCTTATCTGGTCCAATCTCTGAGCTGAGGTTGACTGAGAGACAGAAATGCATTGATGCTGGAGGGCAAGGAAGCTTTCTTCCACATGGATTTCTACACAGCACGCACAGTCAAACGTTGGGAAACAGTGGGGATGGGAGAGTAAAAGAATGAGGGGATGGTGGAAGGTTAAGCCTATAGGAGAAGCAGGCAAGAGGCAGAGAAGGGGAAAGAGCAGGAGCAAAGTGGGAAAAAAAATATGCAGAGCTCTACCAGAGAAACCAACATTCAACCATCTCTTTCCTTCTCCTCTTACATTTTCTAACCTCTCTCATCCCCTCCGCCCCCCACTTGCTGGCATGGTGATGTTACTGAGCAGAGGCAATCAGTGATCTCACTCTCATTCACAGAGACAGGAAAAAAAGAGAGGGAGAGAGAGAGAGAGATCATTCACACAGAGAAAACACACACACTGTCTGATTCTCAAACAGAATAACTGGGGATGGATACAGATGACATCTATTGACACAGGCACAAATAGCTCTCTGCACTTATTCACATTTGTAACAAGCATGTATTTATTTACAGGAGGTCAACAGACGTAAGTCATATGTATCTCGTGCACATTTTCTGTACACTCTCTAACCCTGTCACTGTTTTAAGCATGTTTATGCATGTCTGTGCTATGATCAGAGACCAGGTGTACCCAAGCTAGAATGGCTGAGAGGCATGATGGATGTTTTCACTGTTTTTTTCTTCGTAGAGGAAGGAGGCGTGGATGATCATGCTACCAACATCTGGATGTGATGCCGTTCCTCAGTGGCTTTGTGACTTTAAGTGGTCTGATGCATGTCAATCATTTTTATAAATATTTGCCTAAGCATATTTCGGGTCAGAGTTAGTCTACTGATAGCCTTTGCTGGCATCACAGCAGAACCCTTGGTTAATAAAGTATAATACATTTTTCACTTGACATATGCGCAGATTTTCCCTGTGAAAAACATGTTTTCAGGCACAAATATACACTGTATATGACATTAACCACACCCAGTTCCCACAAAGCTTCCTGGAGCCACATGTTCCCAAGCTGGCAGCCAGAACCAATCTCTGAGAGTTTATAGGGGGAACTGGAACATTTTATAGGGGTACCAAGAAGCTAACAAGCACCTTTAATGTTCACAGAAGCAAACAAAAGCCTGCGCAGGTCATAGACCTTAAATTACCTCACCCTCTCCAAGTATAAACAGTTACCAAGCTTATTTTGCACTAGAGAGCCAAATGTTTAAACAAAACCTTTCAACAGACAAAATTGACAGCCAAAAAGTCATCATTGAGCTTGCTATCTCCTACAAGTTACATTTCACAAAGCCATATAAACTGAATAACGTAGAACCAAAAAATGCACATTCAAGGCCTATTGAAATGCACTGAATGTAGCAATGAGGCAATCAGCTTAAACAAACAATGGAACTAAATCACTTGATGATGACTGCAAGGAAGAAGTGATGGAGAAATTCTGCAGCTGCTCAGGAGTTTCACAATTAAGCTAGCTGCTGCTTGAGAAATGGGTTCAAAACACAGCAACAAAATGCATCCATTAGCGTTAATACAATCTAAGAATATTAGCTAAAGCAAAGCATAATCAAGGCTTTAGGTTGACCTAGCTGGTGTTGAAACCTCGATCCTTTCTAAACAGGATTAACAAAGTGCAGCAAACATATAGGTAGTTCCATAACTGCCTCAGGATATCCCCCTTCTCTCTGTGAGATGGCAGGCCTGTATAGGGTTACAACAGTACAGTGGTTGGTGGGTGTTCCTGGGTTTGGTTATTTAGTTGAAGATTTAAATGTAGGATGTGACAATGTTTGCTTTTTCTTTGTATTAACGTCAGTAGTGAACTATACGATACAGTGGACAGGGGTAAGGAAGTACATTTTTAAAACAGGTGCTTAAAGTGACCTACTTTACTGGCTGGAGACTGTTTTGATCATTTGAAACAAGAATCCCTGACAGAAAAAAAGGTCCGCCTACCAGTTGGCAATAAAACCATTAAGTTGAATCTGAGTTTGCAACATATCTTAGTAACACAGCCATACAACCAAATGTAAATCAATAAATAAAGCTTAAAGTCTTTCTGCACTTGGTCTCCGAGGACAAGGACTGCAATGAACAATTAGTTTCATCATCATTTAATCTGCTGACCATTGTCTGGATTAATCAATCAGTCTTAATTATTACTGTTTGATTCATCCTTATTTCATCTATAAAACATCATAAAATAGTGAAAATCTCCATCATACTTTCCCAGAGACGTTCCAACAGTCCAGAATATGAATAGAATTATTTTAATTGTGTCATTACATGCCTGTGCTATATGATTTTATAATCATATGCTTTAAAGTCTAGCATTGTCCTTTAGCAGAGGAACCATTATCAGTTAGAAATGAAGTACAAAATGCTGGGTTGACAAACGTCTGTGGTCACACAATCATTACACACTTACAGATGGACCCCCTCAAAGCTCTACAGACCACACACACTCACAAAGTGTCAAACATTAACTAGACTTCAGTGAGACATGCCGGCCCAATAAATTCATAAAAGAGCTGCAAATGGGAGCTAAAACAAAGGCTCCTCCTTTCCTTGTCTAGGTTTTAAAAAATCCACAGTGAGGGTGTGGACAGGCTGAGATATACTAATGTTTATATGACACGTTTGTTCCAGTGCCTCACAAGCTCATATATGGACACAACACACATACATTCGTATCGCAGTCATATCAGCATCGGCAGAGTGTAGACTGTCAGAACAGGTCTGGCCACACTCCAGACATCCTTCCACAGTCCACACACAGGCACACTCAGCAGTCTGGTGATACTCCAAAGACACTGTAAAGATCCCATTGAAAGGCTGAGTAACCCAGCCAAGTGCAACACTAGTGAGGCATATGACCTAAAAACTACTATGCCAACAGAGTGACTACAAGTTACTGACCCCAATGACTAGTCAACCCAAACAGACAAACAAGAAGTCTCTCTCTCACTCCATGTCTCTGTCACACACACATACCATCTACTCAGCACTGCTATTGCTGGTTTTATTGCTCGTGGTTTAGATCTATAGTACCCACTAAAGTGTCAGTTTGCTCATTCCATGCTGGAGGCATTGTGTGCTTTTGGCTTGTGCATGAACACATCTACACTATGTGTATGCATGCTTTTGTATGCATGGGTGCATCTGTGTGTAGGTTAACAGTGATAGTCTCTCCTCCTCAGAAAGACATGATAGTGCAATCAGTAATGTGATTAACCTTCCCTCCTACTCTCTGACAGCACAGCACATCGGTCAGTACTGGCTGGTTGCTATTTACCCCCTGGCTCACACATAAACACTAATACACAGCACAGACATTTTCTCGTCTGTTACGATGCTTAGTGTTATGAATATTGATGAATTACCTTTCTACATCTTCATGAAAGGGTTAGAATGAAGGAAGAGAAGCTATAAGAGGCATGCACACGTGGATATAGTCCACAGGGATAATCCTGGTAGCTTCACTCGAAGTGCTATGCTGAGGAAGGCAGGGGGTACGGAGGCAGATTATGAATGAAGAATGATGGCAATGAATTCAGTTAAGAGAAGAAAAAGTGGATAAAGACAGGGGGTTAGGGAAAAAGAGGGGGGAAACTGTGACATCAACAGGAGTCCCGGTGAATGTCAGCATTCATTGATGTTACACCTAACACAGAGGAGATTGACAGGTTGAGGTCAGGGTGGGAAAACATCATTGAATCATAATAAATAAACATCTTCCTGTTCCAATAATAATTCTAGTTTTGTTCCAGCACCTGCATGAGAGCTATCCCCTTTTTTTGGCAGTGAACACAGCACATACAATGATCACAGGGTGCAGTGTAGTTTTTGCAGCATGCATGATGAGCAGCCTGATCAAACAGAAGTGAGTGTGCAACACATGTTGGCTGTCCACTGGGGCAGATTTACGAGTCTGTGGGCCGCCTGCTACAGCAGCAGAGCTGTTATGACAAACACAGCAAACGGGCAGAGAAAACGCACGGCAGAGGGCTGCTTTGATAGAGGGATGTGGTGGTTTCAATGCGATGTGGCCGGCTCTCTAATGAGCTGTCAAACGGGAGATTACAGTGCTGACAGCCTGCCTGTCCGGCTTGCCAACCACACCCCACGGCGACATGCATGGGGCTGCTGCAGCATCCTCCAGCCACAGAGGTCGGATGTCCTTGCACTCAGGCTGATCAGACTAATGTGTGGATGTTTCGGTGTGAACAACTGTCATGCACCATTTAAGACTAACGAGGACCTTATGCCCACCTATCTCAGAAACATCGCTAAGATCAGGAAGACAGTGAAAGCAGTTGAATATTAATCACTCGTGTCAGGCTTCACACTTCCTCTTTAGCTGGCTGGCACAGTCGGCTACATACCACACAGGTTTAGCCAAAATCCACATCCCTGTCCGGGTCTGCATTCAGCTCGGCTATTTACTATAAATGTTAGCTAGCAAGAACTCACATTTAAGCCCAGATACGATGCATCCAGGTCTCTCGTTACCGCATCGTTAGCACACGAAAACACGGATGTCGGGTGTTTATCACAACAGCCTGCTGGAGCCTA
This sequence comes from Centropyge bicolor, assembly GCA_037975185.1. Classification (NCBI taxonomy): domain Eukaryota; kingdom Metazoa; phylum Chordata; class Actinopteri; family Pomacanthidae; genus Centropyge; species Centropyge bicolor. Next base: position 489,806 of record JBBMOC010000026.1, read on the forward strand.
CAAATTATTTCCCATAAGTTCTTTATCATTTCAAAACTTACCTGAAATGGACGTCCGGCGGTCACAAGTGTCCTGATGTAGAGACGTCGCTGCCTTATTTCACATCCAGGAAGAGAGACAGTGAACTCACCACAAGCACTTCAACAACTCAGCTAACAGCCACCATTTATAACTTTGCTCCTCTGATATTAAACATTTTCCAGCAGCCCAAGTTGTATTTCCACCTCTGATATTATCTTCTAGCTACAGGCTGAATTCAGCTTCTCCTCCTCGCGCGCCGCACGTTGACACTTTGCTCCACGCCCACACACACACACAAACACACACACGCCCTATACGTTTCATGCACGAGCTTTAAAAAAAGAGATGAATAAATAAATAAATAAAAGTGTTTCGATGCCCGAGTCGACGTGAAAAAATAAAAGCCGGGCGGGCGTCGCCGGTAGCGTGAAAGAAGCGCGACACCTGACTGCGTGTTCAAGAATGACACCGCGCGCCGTGAGTGCGTGGACACGGCGCGCGGTGCGGGAGAGACGTTACGTCGTCAGTGCGTAGAGACCAAAGAAGAAGAAGACAATTCATTTGATCTTAGCTGTTGTTACAATAATTTTAAACACATATTACTTTTATTAAGTTAAATTATATCAATAAAAGATGGAAGATGATTAGGAACCAAAACATTTCTTCATGTGTTTGTGAATGAGGCATCAATTAAGAAACCTCAATATATTACAGAGCTCGTTACTAATCTATACAAATTCATTTGATTAATCTATTTGGCTAAAGTAAGACTCATCGTGTAGTAATTACATTCCAACTTATTTTAAATATTTATCAGTCTCTCATTTGTTTTGGCCTAATTTATTTCACATATTACTGTTTTATATACTATACTGCTATTTTATAATATAGGTCTAATATAATGCTGATTATGTAATTAACTCTTCTACCTTGTATGGTGTACCTGTTCTATGCCTAATGTGCTATGTATACTGATTGTACATTACATAATGATGATGATGATTACTAGTATTTTATTTCATCATCATATCCTTATATTTATGTACCAGACATTATTGTAAAAAGAATATATATTCTTTATAAATAACGGCTTTTTAAAGCATCATCATCATAAACTCAAAAAACATCCCTAGCTTTTCCACTCTGTATCTTCTTCAGTAACAGTGATGCATTGTAATTGAAAAGCTTCAATTACAGGTACCGCAGGCCTCCTAATTCTGTATCTAGGACAATATGACTCGCCAGATCATAGAACTAGGTGAAATAATCTGACAATATGAAAGTGGCGTGAGTGTGACCCAGATTCTGGAGGATGCATTACTTACGCACAGCTGCCTGTCTCTGCCTCTCCACACTGTGTCTGCCATTCACAAGCAGCACCACACATCATCAGCCACACAGCTTTCTGTGGCTGCAGCATATGCAGCCCTTTGCTGCAGGGCAACAGAGGCCATAGGAAGTGCAAGAGTTTCAATTGTCTGCATCAGATCCTTTCCTGCAGTGGTCAGTCACTCATCGAGAATTCCCAGTGGGTATTTTAGGTAAAACAGACAAGCAAAGCAGGCGAGTTTGGAGCATTAAGCTGCAGCCCATTCAGGTTCCTGCTGAGGCTAGCAAAGGGACACACAGATGGAGTGATAAAGTGAAAAAACATTGTGGTTGCAGGCAGAGAGCGACGAGGAGAGGGAGGGATATGTGTCCTGTTATGTTTTGGTGAAGGATTGACTCAGAGAGTGAATGTGTGTCAGAGAGCGGTAATGAGTGTTTCTGTTAATTGTTTTGCCTGAGGTGATTTCACTGTTTTTCCCAGTATGGTGTGTTTTGAGCCTGTTTTTGCCCTATGCTCCCTTTGAAAGACCAACAGGACAATTTAAAGAAAGAGGAAAAGAAAATGTATTTTATTTGACATCACAATAGCCTTGTCATATCTCATGCTCTGATAAAAGAACAACCCTAGGTCTAATTATATTCAGGTGATTATATGGTGATGATTATAGTGTGAAACTGATGTTAGGTATAGTTGAAAAACATCCTGAGACTGCGTCATGCCTCTGATACAATACTGACTGATGAGGCTGAATAGACAAGTTATATAAGCATCTTTATCACAGATTTCTTCATGGGAAGAAAGAATCAATCTCATTCATTAGCAGTAATAACGGCAGATCTAGTCAGTCAGCTTATTTCCATCTGTTAGGCCCAGATCTGAGTAACACAGTAATGTGAGGAGTCGCTGTTTTATTAACTTAGCATAATCATCTTGGGTTTTCACCATATGCGTGAGAGCTCTCCATAATATGCTTAACATATTCATGACTGCTGGCAGATTAAAGTTAATATAACTTTAAGAGGCAGCCTTTGGTATTCCACAGGGACCAGAGAATCAAATGAAGAATGCATCTGGTATTAGTTTATACATACAGAAAACATCAGACACCTTTTGGTCCACTTCTGAAGCCAGCCACCAAAGTGACCTATTTTCTACAATGCAACCCCAAGTCCCCTCTTTGGAGTCCTTGTGGTGACGTAATACTTTCATATGAAGGTAATTAGGCTTCCTAACCATGAGTCACCACTGTTAGTCACTAAAAAATCTGAGACTGATGTTCCGTGGTCCATCCCCAAAAACCTTAATTCATAACATGAACATAACAAGATGAGAACCTTCTGTGTAACAGAAGAAAATGCTTTTGGAACTTGTTTTGATTTGTAAAAGCCAGCAACAAGGATTTTTTTTCTGTGTTTCTGACCTTCTGGGTAAGTAATGAGGTGTTTAATGGAAATGCTGGTGTTATATGTTCCATTAGACAGTCCAATACTTTGCTCTACACATGCACCATTGCTGCCCACACCCAGAATCATAATACAGGTTGTTTAATGTAGGACAAGTGGTATGACTCAACAAGGAGAGATACAGCATATAGAACTGTATTAACATTACAGTATACTTCCAGTGAATTAAAATGGAAATGATTTTCAATTTGTCATCATAAAGTCTACATGATGATGATGTAGGCTGTGATTAAGTGTCTGTGAGCCACATTCAGTACAAAATTAAATTCTTTCCAGCCCTGCTTTGGGCCATTTTCAGACATCATTAAGAAGATTTTTTATCTTTTGTTTTAAAATCTTATTAAAACGGCACTCCAGAAATTTGACACATGAAGTTCAGTTTACTAGTTGTGAGAAGAACTATTCCGATGTATGGTGTATTTTATGGATCTGGAGGGAGCTTTTACAATGTTTTAAAAAGTAATTCTGAGGGGATCAGGGATTTCTGGGCTAGATCGTGGAACATAAAAGATTTAACAGAAAGTCTGCCTGACAAACTGGAGGTGTGAGGTTTGAAGGATGTGGTCATTTAGGAGGAAAGGAAATGATTGTCTGAAGGACAGTATTAAGTAACATTAAGACAGATGAAGGATCCAGCATTTTTAGAGCTTGAACCATACTAGAGTAGTCAGAATATCTTTGACTCTGATTCTCTATTTCAACAATAAATCAATGGAGAACCCTGTTAAGACAAACCACAACAATTATCAAGAAGAACATGAGCCCAGACTTAAAGGGTTGTCACTTAAAGTCACTATGCATACAGTTATTTCCATTCTCCGTTTTTTCTTTTATTTGATTTTCCTCTTTCACTGCTTCTTTTCCACTCAGCCTCAAAATAGCAACAGATCAATAGAGGGCTGGCAGCTGAAGAAGGGGCGTAAGCCACAGGAAGGAGTTGAGTTTTTCCCCACTTAAGTGCCAGTGATTAAGCATAACAGTTTGGAAGAGTTTATAATAACAGGTTCATATAAAAGATGAGTCATGTTCGAAGACTATTAGTCAGTGGCACCATTATTACGAGAGTTGGATTAACTCCCTGTCTGAGAATTTCCTCTGTGTGTTATCTGTATGACAACATGTTATCTGTTGTGTTTGTATCATAACATAAACAAGCTGCTGTGATAGTTATAGAGAACATATTGTGAAATAAGCAAATACCATAGGTCTTGAAAACTGACCAAAGTATTCGCTGACTTCGGTCAATCCAGCATTACAGCCTAATTCCCTGCAGAGAGTAACTTCAAAGGTCAGAATAGCTTCTGGGCTGCATTTGCCATGGAAATACTCATCTTCACTGCAGTCGATGTCCGTTCTCACATAACCCTTGTGGTTGCTATGGCTACTGACCGTACCTCCTCTCCACCTCCTCAGGTCTCTCCTCCTGTGAGAGTCATTGGCAATGCAGGGGGAGACTGTGGGCAGGGCCTTTACTGTACATACAGATACCTGTTACTTAGACACACAAGGAGACAAGGACAGGGTTGAGTGCATTTTGGAGTGATGGTCTCTATTCTGGTGTGTCGTGCATCAGCCTTTTAATAACTGTAACTGACAGGCATGCCAGACATGAGATTAGAAAAGATGATGGGGAAGTTCAGTGCTAGAATAAGTCATTGCTATCTTAAAGGGGGATACAGAGAAAGAAAACAAGTAAACCAAATTAAAAAAAACAAACAAAAAACAGCTTGGTTCAATTTTCAGTCACTAAGTAGTGACCTCATGGTAAAAATCTGCATGTGCTGCTGTGGCTCTCAGGCAGGGGTAGTGTGGCCTGAGCAAATCTGATGGGAGATTTGCATAGTCAAAAGATTTGGACTCATAACAAGCTCATTATTACAAATATCTGTCTTGAGCTCCTTTTCTTACTTTAGATGGGAATTTCATCTGTGAGTGCATGTGTGTCTAAACCCCTTTAAATGACAGGATTGCCTAATATAGATTGAAGGTGTGCACGTGAAAGACCAAAACCAGTATAAGGGTCCTGCTTATCCTCTCAACTGGATTGCATTAATCTACTAATTGAGACCCATTTACATAACTGCTTCAGTGCAGCTGCAGTTAAGCAATTACAGTCCCCATTTCCTTATTTTCCCATAATGTGGTATCTACTCTCAGTTCTAAAGCTTTAATCTCACTTCTTCCCCTGAGTCCTGTTGCTTATTCTCTTTGTAAGTACTTTAATTGTCTGCTCTCCTTCCTTTTTGCCTGGGTACCCCTCTTCTGATCTTTAATGTTTTCATTTCCTTGTGTTTTTCCCAGTGTTTCTGATGGCAGGTTGCATTATGTATGTAAGTGAGAAAAAGTTATACTTCAGAGCATCAATATAAACACTCAGTGGCTTATTTTTAACTCAGTCAATATAGTCACAGACTAAAACGAGCAAAATTTATTACACTCATATCACAGATTGGGAGTCAGGCTATCACAGTCTTTGCCTGTTTGTTTTGCAGATTAAATAACTCTGACTGTATTGGTCTGGACTCTATGAGTTAATCATACTGTGGAATTTGGATGATGTGACGAAACATAGTTGTTAAGCAAACACTGAATCCTACAGAAAAATCTGATTATGTAGATGTTAGGTTTTAGCACCTTAAACTTTTAAGACCAATTTAAGGTCTCAAATGACACGTGAATGTGCTGATACTATATTCCCACATCCAGTAATGTCATGGTATTACCCTTTTCTTTCTCCACACCTCGTTTATTAATTTACTGTATAATTTATTATTACATTTATTAGAAAAATATGATACATTATAGAGACAGAGGGCACAATCACGTTTATGTTTGGGAATAAAACGTAAAAAGTAGGCTACATTTTTTTTTTTTTTTTTTTAAGAAGAAGACATAATTAGAGTAGATTAATGTAGATTGGTACAAGTTTTTAGTTTTTTATGTCATTTTAAAGACTGTAAATTATGGAAGGAAAATAGTAATCCTGGGTAATTTTCTATGTTTGTTTGTTTGTTTGTTTTAAATTTTGTTTGTAAATGAAAACAAAATGTCATCTACTGCCATCTCCCGGTATAAAACCTTTATTACGCTATTGCAAACAGAAAAAGAAATCGAATAATGATTAATAGAAATGAAGCAAACGCTTAAAGAAACGTCAGCATCTATTACAGAAACTTACTTTAGAATGCAACCCATTTAAATGACATATAATCGATTAACTATAATAAGTGTGCCTCGTACCACTTTATGGAGTTTTACTGACTTATCGACAGTTGATTATTCTTGACTGAGAAAAATGAGTCTCACTTCCTACTTTTACAGCCAATCAAATCGTGGTTATATCGTCGAGTCCTCAGTTTTACCCAATCACAACATGCAGAATCTGAAGTGGGTGTGAACGTCAGGAGGACCAGCTGACAGACTTTGCTGTACCTTGTGTGTGTGTTTGGAATTTGACCAGTGAGCCGTCGGAGAGGCTGGCTTCACAAAAGCGAAAGGGAAGAATGACTTGGGACACCGAATAGTGAGGACACTGAGATATTTCTCGAGGCCTTTGCCTTTGGAGGATTTAAAATACTCTGGGTATTCGTGATAAAGGTGAGCGGACAACAGCAGTGACATATTGAACATGCTTATTAGCATTAGCAACAACATCACCGTCCACAAACATCTATCACTGTCAGTTATATGTTACATAAAGACTGTGCCACTATATATTTTGAACTAACGGAAATCAAATATAAGGGCTAGCTAAATTCAGATCACTATTAGTATCCTTTGCGTGTCCGCTGCTTACATCTGTGTCATTGGAGTTTCTCCTTCAAAGGGGGGGTTCCCTAAATTGCAACGGGACACATCACGTTTCCAGTCAGGGCACTTGAAGGATTCCCAGTATAGATAGCCAGGGCTCACTTCATAATGTCTAAAATAGACCGGGGGTGACGTGTTTGCTATCACAGAAAACAAAAGGATTGACACAGCTGAACCAAGCTAAACTCAAACACAACGTGGATTTGCAGCAGGGATAGTGTGTTGAATCTGTGTTGTATCTTGGTCTCTTTCTTGCAGGCCATTGGACTGTTGCCACCTTAGAATAAAAACATTCATAATATTCTTCCCAAAAATGTTGGATACAGTTTTATTATACTTGGCATTGGTGTGACAGTATAATATTCTTACACAAAACATAATAATGTTAGAAATTATTCCACCAACCAAGATTTTTTTTATTGAGGATTCAGGAGGAGATTCAGTCATTTGTTTGTGTACTGTCGTCCTAATCGTAATAGCTCAGTGTGTAGAGGGGGTGTGTTGAAATGAAAAGTATCCTTTCACAACAGCTGTTGCTCCACTGTCACTTCCTGCTTCTTCATACCTTCTCCCTGTCAGCTGTTTTTCCTTGAGCATGTTCTTCCTTATGCTCTGCTGCTATACACACGCTGCCACATTTTACCATTACTGTTTCTTGAACATCACTGATTGTGATTAAACCCTAGTTTTCTTTTGACTGATTAGTTATCTGATGTGATTTTCAGCCATGGAACCATCACTGACAGGCAACTCAGCCACCCCAAAACCCAGCCCTTCAGCTCCCTCCACCCTGAGGCCAGGACTGTCCTCTTCTAGCTCATCTTCTACCACAACGAAACCAACTTCAGACCGCCCTAACCCTAGACTCACCATGCCAACACCTCCAACCACACCTTCATCTTCTCCCTCCACCACCTCCCCTTGGACCTCTCCAGGTCTTTCATCCCGTTCTTCCTCCCTGTCCACACCGCCTGCATCTCCTCTCCGCCAGCCCATCAGGAGTCCTTCTCAGGTGGGCAGATCTCAGCTTAATGCAGCCTCTACAGGGAATCCCCCAACTGGATCCACAACAGCTGCTGGAGCTGCTGCCAAAGCTCCACAGCCTCCTCCCACACCTGAACCAGGTTAGAATAAAACTCTGACCCTTTGACTTTTTACCATTTTTATCTTAGCTATACTGTTTCACTCTCCTCTTCTCCACCAATCAGTGCAGCCAACACACCCAGTTTACTGCCTGTGTTGCAGTGACTCCAAGACAAACACAGACATTTACCACAACATGTAAAGCAGCCTCTCTCACACTGCTGACTTGAGGAGAAAAGCCGGTCTCACCCCCATCGACCATTTCAACTCTGCTTAGTTCCCACAAACCAACAACCTGAATGCAAAGTTCACACAGTAGGATATCTCGTTGCTGCACTGGGGATATCATGTTTTAGTTTGTTTCATGGCTTTGCAGTGACGTCTACATATGTAAATATGGAGAATTACTGGAAATCTGATACCTCAGTCATTTAATTTGGAACACAGTTTTTTTCCATTAGAGTCCTGTCCCTTGAAAATAGACGCCCTACACCATGTGTCTCCCTGTCTTGATTTAAACAGATAACCAAAATGTAACTAAAGAAAGTCAAAATGGATTGCACAGTGATGAAACTCTGTGTGTGTTACATCAGGGAAGCTAGCAGCTGTTGTTGACTGTGCTAAACAAACAGTTATTTTGGGGCTCAGGAGGATTGAACGATGAGCAGCAGACCAGGAGATTTGATGGGCATCTGATAGAAGTTACCAGATCCCATCACATTTTCTTTCGCTTCCAGACACAGTCAGGCACAGACAAACCACGACTTCACACACCAGTATCACTTACAGTCTGTGGACATTTTGAATCTTAGAAAGTGTTTCCACATTTGTTGCCACCTCCGTCTTTCCCTAATGTACATAAGAACAATATCCTTGTATCCATGTATTTTAAACATAACAAATACTTTAGAAGAAGTTGACACATTTTCCATGTGAGCTCAAGCTTAAATCAGACACTGGGATTTGAGAGTAGCAGAACTCATCAGCTGAAAGAAGATGATAATTATACCATCAGGGTTCAGAGGGACATTCTTATCCTTCCAGAAACGGTTTCTGGAAGGATCTGACTCACGCTCACACTCTGGGGTAACTCATGTCACTGACTGACACTGCACTGTTTCCATATACATCTACTTGTTTATCTGGACCATATATGTAGAAAAAAACTTTTGAAACATGATTATTCTTTAAATTGCCACCTGAAGAAAACTTATTTTATAGTTGACGTTTTTCTCAAATGTCAGGCTATAGGCATGAAAAATATAAGGTTCAGCTTGAGTTAAATGTATTTCCACATTCATATTTTGTCAGTTGTAGACATTAACTTGAAATGGAAACACCTTGGTCAGCAGTTTCGGACTCTATAAATAGGAGTACCTTGGATGCTATGCTTTCCCTGTATGGTGCCATGATTGGACAGCTGTGTGTGTGTGTTGTGCTTCTTTTATTTCTTCACTCAATGCCTTTCATATCTTGTTGTTGATTAGTGATATCCAAATAAACTTGCCTTGCCAAGAACAGTTGCAACTAGGACTGAGGACAAAGTAGTACTTTTCAAGTTCAAACTTTTCTTGCCCGGCAAGACAGATTATTTTTTAATTAACTGTCCTTTAGTGTTATTCACTTGTTTACGGAATGCCTTCTATCATTAACCTCCACAAATTTAAAACAAGAAGGTATTTTTTTGGATACAGATTTATTAAGAATCTCTAGCATATTGTGTACATATTATCAGACCCATGAAATCTCCTGCAAAGTGTTTAATAATTAAGTTTCTGTTTCCTTCAGAAGAGCCAGAGGAGGAGGTCAGTTTTGAGGATCTGGAGGAGAGAGCAAAGTCAGGAGAAGCTAAAGCACAAACGAAGGTCAGTGTCAATAAACATATTGCAAATACTATTGACTTTAATGACCATATGGTGGACACAGAGCATATTAGCCAAGTAATGACAAATGTTATTTCAGAGTGACACATTGATGGGAAGGACAGCTCATGAGTCAACTAAGTCACAGTAATGCTTGCCTTGCAAGTCTAAGAGTCTGTGTGTGTGTTTGTCCAGATGGGGCGTTACTTCCTGGCACTGGCAGAAGAAAGAGATGAGGAGCTGAACAACTGTACAGCGGTCACTTGGCTCATCCAGGCTGCTAAACAAGGCCGCAAAGATGCTGTCAAACTGCTGCAACAGTGCTTAGCCTCCAGAAAAGGTACCAAAACCTCTCACTACAGTCCTCAGTCCATGGCCTTTAGCAGTGACATGAAAATCACTGGTTCGATGTTGTGAATTGGTTAAACCACCTTTCAGCTGATGCTGGGAATAGGTGTCCTTTATCAGCATGCACATTTGTGTTCTTGTTTTTCAGGCATCACTCTGGAGAACTTTGAGGAGGTGAAGAAGTTGAGTACAGAGACGCGCTTTGAGAGAGGAGTTAGAAAAGCAGCTCTGTTAATGTACTGGAAGCTGAACCCGGAGAGGAAGAAGACAGTGGCTGTTTCTGAGATGTTGGAGAATGTTGAACACGTCCACACAGAGCCGGGTAAAGCCTGTGCCCATTGCACAGTTTTGTGTTGTTTATTCAAAACAAATTTGTAGTAGTATTAGTAGAATTAGGATACTATTTTAAAGATATAAAAATACAGACTAATTTCTCTTGTATTTACAGGCAAACCCATCTCCCCAGGCCCACTAAACAGCTCTGCCAAGAAACAGAGGAGAGTCCTGGAGACTATGGTCACCAGTGAGGGTATGTGTGGTTTGAAACAAGCTGTTTAATATAATTGCCTATGTCCAATTTATTCCTCTTGCCTAAGGTGATTCAAGGGGAGTAAATACATTGTTTTCACTCATGTAACTTTCACGCTTTCATTAGCTTGTCAGTTAACATACAACATGTCTTCTGTATGTCTTTGTAGCCAGCTCCCATGTGGGTCTGGATGACTTTGTCGAGATGACAAAGAAGTATGCTCAGGGTGTTGCACCTTCACCAGTCATGGCTGCAGCAGGAGGTGGTGATGATGACGACGACGATGAAGATGTTGTAGTGAAGAATCCAGATGAACTGCCTTTACACCAAAAGGTAGAAAGCTCTCCATGTTCTCCTTTTGTTACTCTGGGTTTGTTTAAAGTCCCCCTCCACTCAAACGTATGATGTGGAGCCTCAGATGCATGTACACTGAGAACTGATCAGTACATCTTGTGTTCAGCAGTTAGACATTTGAATTTTTGCATTTTCGATGTTGATCACGCACTGATGTTGTCCTGCTCCTCTCTTGTGCTTCTCTCAGCTGCTGAAGTTCCCTCTGTACGCTTTGCTGGAGATCAAAGAGCACCTCATCGACTGGGCGTCACGGGCTGGCATGCAGTGGCTCAGCGCTCTGATCCCCACGCACCATGTCAACGCTCTCATCTTCTTCTTTATTATCTCCAACCTCACAATCGAGTTCTTCATCTTTCTCATCCCTCTGCTGGTTTTCTACCTCTCATTCTTCTCCATGGTCATCTGCACACTGCGGGTTTTTCAGGTTAGTGATGACAAAGTATTACACAGTATTGTTGATTTTAACAATATTGAACCATTGTAGTTGTAGATGTAAGCTTTTTTTTACCAGATGGTTTGCTTGATATTTTTACTAGAGTATAGATGTACCTATCAGAGGAGTTACCAGGAAACAAAAATTAACAAGCATATTTTCCTTCAGAATTCAAAAGCGTGGGAAAATTTCCGGGCTCTCACAGACCTGCTGACTCACTTTGAACCCGGTCTAGATCTGGAGCAGGCTGAGACCAACTTTGGATGGACGCACTTGGAGCCTTATCTGTAAGTACATCTCTGTTTACACAAATCCATTTGGAGACACATAAATTTTTTTGCTCAGCTGACCACTTTTAACTCTTTGTCCTGTTTTGTTTCTGTTTGTTTCATTTTAGCATGAATTATATAAAGAGTCATGCAGTGTTTAGTTCAGGCTGGCTTTTAGATTTCTTTTAACGTTATTGTAATTAAGAAGTGAACAAGTTTTTATTTAACTTATTTACCCTGAACATTAATACAACAAATTGTGAGAACGTGTAAATAAATAGAAAATAAAGTGTAAAGATAAAGTATTATCCTCAAAATAAACCGTAAAATTAAAAAGGTAAAAACTCATCCTGTCTCTTTGTGTTCTCAGGTACTTCCTGCTCTCAGTAGTTTTTGTGGTTTTCTCCTTCCCTGTTGCTGATAAATCCTGGATCCCCTGCTCTGAGTTGGCTGCTGTCGCTCTCTTCTTCACCGTCACCGCCTTCCTCAGCCTTCATGCCTCTGCTCAGCTCTTCGCTCGTAAAGCCCTCCTCACAGAGGTCCTCTCCGGAGCGTGCTCCCTCACGAACCTCCTGCCAGACTCCCTCTGGTTCCTCAGGGTCTTTGGGGTGACCTTCTTCACTGTGCCTCTAGGGGAAGTAGTGGTGTTGAACCTCGGGATGCCGTGTCTTCTCTATGGACACCTTTTCTATCTCCTCTTCCGTATGGCCCAGCTGAGAGGCTTCAAAGGCACCTACCTGTGCCTGGTGCCCTACCTGGTTTGCTTCACCTGGTGTGAGCTCACCTTGGTGCTCCTTAATAATGCCACTGCAATAGGACTCATCCGCACCTGCGTTGGCTACTTCCTCTTCCTGTTCGCCCTTCCTGTACTCTCACTGGGCCTGGCTGCGCTGCTCATCATCCAGTTACTGCAGTGGTTTCTTGCCCTTGAAGTGACCAAGATGGTGGTCACACTGACAGTTTGTTTCGTGCCAGTAGTGTTGAGGCTATGGACCCGCTTCAGCCTCAACCCCATTGCGGTTTTTCGCTCTTTGTCACGGAGCAACATCGTCAAACTCATCCTTGTGTGGCTCAGTGCGGTGGTGCTCTTCTGCTGGATGTACGTCTACAGGTCTGAGGGCATGAAGGTTTATAACTCCACTCTTACATGGCCTGAGTACAGCAACCTCTGTGGCCCTCTGGCCTGGAAAGACTCCAACATGGCTCAGACTCAGATTCTCTGCTCTCACCTCGAAGGACATCGCGTCACCTGGACTGGACGCTTTAAATACGTCCGGGTGACCGACATTGAAAATGGGCCACATTCGGTCATCAACCTGCTGCCTGTGGTCGTGGGGAACTGGATGCGGTGCCTGTATGGTGAGCCGTATCCTTTGTGTGAGGAGGTGAAGAACGACACAGCCGAGCCACAGCCTCTTCCTGCCCCGGCTCCTCCTCCAGAAGATCCCCTGTGTAAACTTAAAAAACTAGCCAAGCATGAATGCCACATCAAACGCTTTGATCGATACAAATTCGAAGTGACGATGGGCATGCCGCTGGAGAGGAAGACCAGGAACGGGACGATCATAGAGGACGAAGACGCGACTAAGGACATAGTTCTGCGGGCTAGTAATGAATTCAAATCTGTGCTTTTACACTTAAAGACAGGAAGCTTGGTGGAGTTTAGTACCATCCTGGAGGGTCGTTTAGGCTCCAAATGGCCAGTGTTTGAACTGAAAGCCATTCACTGCATGTCGTGCGCCAATGCCCACGTGCCCAGTCGCAGGCAGTACAAGATCGAACACGACTGGAGGCGCACGGCTCAGCATGCCCTGCAGTTTGGTTTCGACTTCTTCTTCAACCCCTTCCTGACTGCTCAGCTACAGCAGCAGTCAGAGACAGAAACCGAAACAGAGACTGTGACACAGGAGGTGGGGTAGAGGGATCTGGCAAACACACCTCTGGGAGAAATAAAATGTACGCTAAAGATTATACTATCTTCAGTTGGAGAACATTAATGATTGTACAACACTGTTCTTCACAGAATCTAATAGCAATAATGGTGGTTATTTAGTAATAAAACAAGGTGGACACATACAGTATTCGTGGTATCAGTCCTGCTGTTAAGTCGAACTTGAGCAAGCGTGTTTTTGCGTTCTTATAGCTTTTGAGCCAAAATGTGTGAGAATACATATTAAAATGAGATTAAATTTACAAAGGGGAGAAACACAAATGTATAAGGTTCTTAGAATAAGTAATTCACTGCCTAACACTACAGTCAGAAAAACATGATGTAAACCCACCTTAGCTGTGGTCAATTGTGCATTTCATCCAGTTTAAGCTACACTTGTGGTCATCACAATGAATCTGTTAATGAAGTCGTTTTAATATTGTTTTTCATCATACAAACACTGCATATGATGAACCCATTTCTGTGTATGGTTATCAACGTTTGTGGCCAAAATCATCAGTATTTACATTTTGCAGTTTCATGTTGAACTGTGAACCTCTTTGTGTCTGTGGCTGTACAGAAGAAAAAAGTTTTTGTTTTTTGTTTTTTTACACAAAAGGTTTTAATGCTGATAACTTTGTAAGGGTTTCCTTTTCTGCCAAGCTTTATACAGTTAACATTATACAGTATATGTATAGGATACAATTATGAATTGAATGTTTGGTGTCAGAAATTTTTTTCAAGTGCCTTATAAGAAATGGTCTCAATTCGACTAAATCATGTTTTTATTCCTTAACCTTAAAAAAAGCTTAGCTTCATCTGCTCTGGATTTATGACAGAGCAGTAATCCAAGTTTATCTCAGCCTTCTCTCATGTGTCTTCTCCTCTAGCTGTTCCTTCTCCTCCCTTGTTTGTCTCCATCTCTGCTGTGCAGAGATTTAATATATTGAATATTTGCTGAGTCCCTGAGTGATGATGTGTTTTAAGTTAGGATGTCACTACTGTTTTCTATACTGTGACCTATAAACAGAATGAAAACATTTTGCTTGTTGCTGTTTTTATTTCATAATAATTGCATTATATAAATTTTATAAGGTTTGAAGTATGCTTAGTCCTGGCTTTAATAACAAAAAAAATACTATTATATATTTTTATGTTTGAGGGCACTTTTTCTGTGTAAATAATAAAGTTAACAATGGCTGAATTCCATTTAGCTGCCATGTCTGAATGAGACACTTGAATACAACAGAGTCATTGTTATGCCTGTGCTTTTCCTACTATGAGACGTCAAAAAGTCTGTTGTTAGAATACGAACAGTCACAATGTGAAAAGGGTCACCTGTAATGATGAACCCTGAGAGAATGATCACCTGAATTTGCAGCTCCCTGAGGCTTTCTGAGACTTTCTGAGTGTCAGCTCATTGTTTTAATTGTCCAGCCCACAAATGTTTTGGTTCACTCTCACAGCTCTAATAGTGTTTTCAGGCACACCAAGCAGCAGACAGACACAGTGACTAGCTGGTGAACAAAGTGGAGCATTTAGCAGCAAAAGAGCCAGATTTCCATTCAGAAGTTTTGTAGAAACCAAAAACATGATGAATATGGGACTTACATTCGTCAGGTGGCCGGAAACACAACTCCAAATGCATCTGAATTTTGCTCCATAACTCCGAACAAGTTCACCATTGTCAACTTAAAACATGCTTCCTCCAAGTGGCCAAAAAAATCAATCAATGCAGGTTTAATGTGATTGATCCCACCTGTGCTTTTCCTGCTATGACAATTCAAAATGGCTGGTTTGAATTAAGTCTCCAAGTTTCACATAGCGTCTTGGAAATGAAGTTGTAACAAAATGACTTTAGATGGAAAAGAAAAGAAAAAATTGATTCTTATCAAACACACTGGTTAAATCTAAAACATGAAAAAGCCTATTAAGTTGACTGTCAATATGATATGCAACAGAATGAGAAATAATCAAGAAATGAAACAGGCAGTTCATGTATTTGGTGTTTCAATAAACATTGGTTCTTATTAGATTCCCCTGTAATGTTCCCAGCTATAAACAGAGGACATGTAATCTTTTCTGCTTCCAAACGGGGGCAGAAAAGGTTTAGGAGGGATTAGTATCCGAGAGTAATTATTTGCCAGATGTATTAAATATGCAGAGACACTAGGTGGCGCTTCAGACTACATGACTTCACGAGTATCACAGACTGTAATGATGACCCCTTATAGGCCCATATAAAATGATGCTATAAAATGTGCACATTTCCATAATGGCCCTGGCAATTATTATCAGTCTTACACAATTACAAGGCAATAAAAAAATCACAGATGTACCCTCATTGGATGCAATTTCGTTGAAATCTTTATTCAGAAAAAAAACATATTAACATTATTTATAATTGTCCATTTGACAATTTTGTCATCAACATACATTAACACAAAAATATGTGAATCAACATTAGTTTGGTCGGGACGTGGAGTAAAACTGACAGATGTTCCAAAAAGGAAAAGGATACATAAAAGAATAAACTGTTCTCTAAAAATAAAAGCTTCTGCACATCAGCAAAGTAATCAGTGACGAAGGCTGAAGAGATTAAAGTACCATCTCTCTGCTGCAGCTTTGGAGGCAATCATCGATGCAGATGATCAAGTCCGCAGTCCATTTAATGATGTTAAAAAAACTAAACCTCATACATGTCAAAAACAGTGTTGATATATACAGACACCATTTAGGCCCTTGGATTTTTTTTTCTTCTTTTTTTCTTTTAGAGAACAACATTAATGAAAACATTCCCCATTCTTCTTGGTTCTCAGCTTCAGTCGCGTTGAAACTGATTCTTGGACGGCTTCATTCAAAATGTACATGTAAGTGTATGAACCGAACACTGGTAAACATGCTTCAGTGTCCGAAGACACAAATAAAGGTAGGAGAGCTCGGTCATCTATGGTTACTCGTGCTGCAAGGGGCCCCGGGCCCCTGAAGCCTTTGTACAGCTGGGTCTAAATGGTTAAGAAGGCAGCCAAGTCAGTCAGTCAGTCAATTTATAAACACCTAGGCTAAATTGGTTTTACATGCAGCATCTTTTTGCTTGATTGTTGAAATTATTTAGTTCATTTTTTAACTTTTTTTTTTTTTTTTTGCTTGATTTGAGTTGTTTTCAACGGCAAAATAGCACACGACACAGCCCCAGACCAGAAGCAGAAACCACAATCTGAGATGTTGAAGGGCCTGTTTCAGCAGAAAAAACATGAATGACTGAAACACAGTGTGTGGAGCCGGTACATGAGAGTGTGTCCTCATATTAGGCCGCGGTGTAACAACTTTATTAACTTCTGCTTCTATCTGCAGGACTGTAAATGTTTTACCTCACTGAACACAACAGTCCAGTTAAGCTCAGATGCGTCTGGGTGCACTTGGGTTAAGGGGAGGTTCGTCCTTGCAAATCACACATATCATTTTAAATCGTCATTGTCATCATAATTACCATCATTAACATCATTTAACAAGAAGTTACAAAAACAGAAGTGGGGTATCTGATCTAAAATCAAACAGCCAGTTATGTAAATGGCCCATTTTTCATCAGTGCCGCTGGTTAACAACCGCGAAGGGTTTTTGTTACACAAAACAGTGGGCAAGGGATAAGAATAGGCTTTGCTCGAGCACACAAATACAGAAAGGAGAGGAGGAGGAGGAGGAGGTGGAGAAAGCGCCTGAAGAACAAAAATAAATAAAATAAAATACAAACATGTAAACGTCTCTCCATTCAGAGGGGGTTTATCCCTCTCTGAAGCTGAGCTGTAGCAATCAACACACCATCAAGCACAATCCAGAGGTTAACAATCAAGAAATCCACTGTTCAGACAATTTTGCAATCCATAATCCAGCCTGTTCCCTTTCTAGCCCTTTCTAGGTCCTTTCAGTTCTGGGAGGCTGTGGAGGAGATGAGAGGGTGCGTCAAAGAGTAGACCTAGATGTGTGTGTGTTTTCTGATCGTGTGAGTGTGTTAGGCATATTCCTGTGGGTATATGTCCGTAAATGTGTACATTCTGGCATAGTTGTGTGTTCAGGTGTAAACTCATTTGTATCCACTGCTGACATCCCTTCATTAATGCATCTCAGAGTTGAGTTTGTCCTGGAAGATGTACAAGTTGTTGGTGGCGGCGATGGCGATGATGTTCTCAGTCGGGTGCCAGGCTGTATGGAGGATCTTCTTGGTGAAGTCCAGGCTGTCAACACTGATGTCGTCCTTCCGGCGCTTTCCTCCGGCGGCGCAGACCCTCCGCGGCTTCAGGACGGCTCGAGGTTTGCTGCTCTCTCTCGACGCCTCCAGGGTCACGTCGCGCTTGGTGTTTCGGTCGAACATGCGGAAGAAGTTGTTGTAGGCTCCGGTCATGATCACACTGAAAAGAGGAAGAGGAGAGAAAGGATCAGCTGCTACGGTCTGCAGACTTTCATTGTCTTCTCTCTCTCCTGTATTAAACTGATGATGAGGACATTTATTGACTACATCATTTCCCAAACTAACCTAAACCATCCAATACATGGTTAAATTTAAATGGTAGAAGAAGTATTTCGATCATTTACTTTAATAAAAGAAACAATAATATCCATTACAAATTACAACAGAGTCCTGGTTACGCTGGACAATCCAGAAAAACGTTATCAGGAACTACTTCTTAGAATTAAATAGTTCCTCAGAAAACTGTCCAGAGTAATATCTGTGACTTTTCCAGAGCAACCAGGCTTCTGTTTCCGGAAAGAGATACTGCAGCTGAATTTTTAAATGTAATATTTTTCATAGAGGGATATCTCCAAAACCTCAGCACATTAAATTGTACCTAACTGACCTTTTACCTGTGAACCCAATATTAACCTAAAAACAACAAACTATATAAGAGCAGTTCTCATCTTGGGACATTTAGTTATTGCAGGTACAGAAGCACAAAAACACACGTAGACACTTCAGGTACCTGTCCGAACCGTTCCAGGCACACTCAAACTTGTCAAAGATGCAGTCGTTTTCGTAAAGGGAACACAACTTACTGCGGAGGTAATCATGAACCTGGAAGAAATACACACACAGAGACATAAATCTGATTAAAAATGAACCCACAGCTGCTTCTCGGTCAGGTATCAACTCCCTATAAAAACTATAAAAAGAAAAATGACACATATACACACACACACACAAAACGTCCAGCACACACTTTAAATGTGGGCAAGTTGTAACACAAACCTCCCTGAAGGCAACTCTAATAAGACACAGCACCAGCCCTGAGCAATGCGAGGGCCAGGAGTACATTTTAATCTAAACTCCTTTTCCATATCAGTAAATCCATTAACACCCAAACCCACAAGGGCATGATAATAGAGACACACATGTGAACACACACACTCATATTCACTGACTAATAACTCTTATCCCTTGTGCTTTCCCTTGACCTGCCTGTGTCAGCACTGTGTCCGCTCGGTGATGCAAAGGGTTGAAATCTACACCTCCCTCCAGCTGCCGTGCTCCGCATTAAGCCCCCTATTTTCACGTTCTGCATAAAGTCAGCAGTCAACAGTCGCCCAGCAATCAATAAACGGTCAAGCTGAGGTCGGCTCACGGTTGTACATCAAACCCGGTGACATTTTGGTTTTCCCCTACGGGTCTTTCTGCTTGAGGTGAAATGATTCAGTGTCAGCTGAAGTTGAATATACAGTCTTTTTTTGTTGTTTTTTTCCACCCTGCATCTTCTCTGATTTAAGGTATAGGGCCTCATCCCTCATGGATTTGTGCATATTTTTCATGTTCCAGCAGGAATGTAAATTTACCAAAACAAGTGTGACTTAGCTCTGAAATCCCTCTTGTGCACTCCATTTATCAGTTTACTCCGCTCAACCTCAGCCATCCCTCGTTCTCCCTCTTATTTACAGACCCTCCCCTCATTCTTCTCTCCTCCTCTCATCACACCATCCTCACCCCTCTCTCCCTCCCTCCACCCCTTGTCCTCCCTCTCCGTGCTGCATTGCAGATCTAGGTGTTGGGCGCTGGGTAAGGTATCCCTCCTTCCTGTTTCACTTTTTGAGTGGAGGCTCGGCAGCCTATAAATAGCTCCAGTGCGTCTTAGCCTCCCACTCCTGGCTGCCTCATGGGCCCTCACACGTCAGGCAAACACACACACACACATGTTCACCCACACGCCCGCGGCAGGAATATTAAACACACACTGGAAAAAAAGAGTTGATAAATACTTCTACTGTGCATAAATACATAAACAGGAGCTGGCGTGGCCTGTTGCAAACATTTATAAGTGACACAAGAGACAAATTCAGGATAAATGTGTGAAAGATAAAATGTAAAATAAAGCTCTTTTTTTTTAATCAGAACAGTTCTGTGGTTTGTATGTGTACAGTATGTCAAGGACACTTAATCTCTATTCCACATAAATGGCATGATAACGACAAATTAGAGTCCAGACTTAAAAACTTGGGTCACAGCGAGGGTTTCTTGTGATTCTGCACTGACGAGAAGAAGTGCATCTGGCCCGTAATCAATCCAATTATTCTTAAAAGGTTTTGGAAAAATCTAATCATCAGTAAGTACTGTGATTCTTAGAGTAAACCGTCTTCCCATAATTCATTTCTGTCTCCAATTTCGCATATTTCCAGGATGACAATGCCCTCTTTCAGTAAAGGGACAGTTAGTCAACTGGTAGTTTGGACAATGGGGTGTTGAGCCTCAAAGCCTGTCTCCTCTCCACAGCTACAACCAGTAGCTTGCCTTCTCTGCCTCTTCAGGCAGCTCCTTGATTGCAGAGGCTGATCTGGCCCTTTTGATGACCTCTCTGATCTCGCACAATCTTGGTGGGGCAGTGTCAAAGAGGATACTTTGTGGTGCTATACGTGGCAAGTACCTTGGCGAACCAAGCATTGTATCTTTGGCTGCATCTGTGCATTGGCTCTGAAGGTGCTGCCCCAGATCTTCCTTAGAGATGTCAAGCTTACCACTTGGCTTTTCATCCAACAGTTGGCGAGCACACCTGCATGGGTCCTTGAGGACCCTGGAGCCATGCCACTAGAATACTTAAAATCATGGACTGTACATTTTGAAAGTTATGGCTGCTTTAAAGGTTGGTATGCTCTGAAAAATGTTCAGCTGTTTCTCTGCTTTGTAGTTCAGAGGCTAAAACTTGTCAGGACCCACAGGACTGTAAAATAAACTGTGGGGTGGGGTATAGATGCATCTGCATTTGTTGTGTTTCTCCATCCATTTTCAGGTTTTTCATTGAATCTGACACCAATATGTAACGTGAAACACTCATGAACATTTTTGAAAAATGCTTCACCCAAGCTTACACATAAGCATGACTAAGTGATGGCAGGTGTTGGAGGTTTAAGAGAACAGAAGGCACTCTCGCCTCACGCTCTGTGGGCCTGCCTCGTGATCAATCCTTTATGGGCAGCGATGCTGAACTATATGGAAGATGAAGCAGGGATTCATGTTCCAAAGTGCACTGTGATTTCTGTAATGTACCAATTGGTCCATTACATTATAGCAAACCCTAACAGAAAAACACACCCATGATAGCATAATGTAACACTAATTAATGTTTATTTTTCTGCAACAGGGTATGTGTTTGTTTCTATCATTCATCGTTTGTTAGTCATCACATAGGTGTAATTTCATGTAATTTTGATTTAGTTTATGTATTTAAATAAAATTATTTTAAGAAACAAAACCACACAAGCAGGACTTCTTGGCAGCAGTATGTGGTTTTGGCATGAAAGTATCAGCAAAAATGAGAACTGTCGGGTTATAAGGCTATTGGATTTGATTGAACATTAAGAGTCAGCTGACGAAGTAAAAATAAAACAGTCAGTAAGCTGGGTGTACCAAGAGTAGTGAGTGGAATACCAGTATACAGGGACTAGAATTTCAATCTTATTCTGGGTTAAAGTTGTAAGACACGGATGATGATTCAACACCATTAAATCAGTATGATCTGTAAGATTTCAGGCTGTTTAGAGATGAGTGGATTCAGAAGAAAATATGTTAATGCTTCCTCAACTGCTGATCAGTTCACCTTGCCCAGAGTAAATTTGCTGCTTGCCAGAAGGAATCTCATCATGGTAGCTGAGCCTCAGAGAAAATATTCATTGAATTCATGTTTTTATTTTTTGTATTTTAACAGTCCCTTGTGCTTTTTATGTGGTCGGCCACTCACCTGGTATGTCTCCAGGGGCTTGCTCTCCATGTTGAGGTCCCAGACTTTGGCAGTCAGGTAGTCTCTTGTGAGCAGGTAGCGACCACTGTGGCTGAATTTGACGTCTGACACCGAGGAGATGATTTCAGAGAAGAAGGAGCGGGCGCTGGGGTCCTCGGGCTCCTCGAACACTGCAAGCGATGGGAGAGAATAAGGGAGAGAGAGGGAGAGGAGGGTGAGTGCCGGTAAGCCAGAGTGTCACAGTGTGTATGCTTATGGACAGTGGTGTTGCAGTCTGAATGATACTGTGTATAAACAGCATATTTCAGAGAGAACAATCAAAAGTCTTCTTAAATTAATGTAAAGCTAGAAAGCTGATAAATACAGGCATTTCCCATTGAATGTAACAAACAAAAACTAAATCTCTTGCCACTTGTTGGGGTGTTTGATTGAATACAATTTCCAGTGTTCCCTGCACTAGTGACTCATGCTGGTCAGAGCTGTAAAACTTGTGAGAAATCATTTCAACACTGAAGTAAACAGGAAAGTTGGGAAGCCATAAATCTGAGGCAACAGAGAAAATGTGCTATGTATTGAATTGCTTAAAGGCAGCAGATTTATGGGTAAACTAATTCTGATCAAACACTGAAAAAATATTTCCAAAGCAACATATTGCGCTCCTAAACGGACCTAAGAACGCTCCTAAGCTCCTAAGAAATCCAACTCCTTACTGTACACTTCAGTCTTTAGTTAATTTACTTTCCAATAAATTAAGATAGATAGATATGTCAGTCCAGGTAAAAGTGGTGGACCAACCCATCGACGTTTCCAACCTGAAGTCATACTACTACAATAGCTAAAATCATGGACTGTATATTTTGAAAGTTATTGTTGCCTTAAAGGTTGGTATGCTTTAAAAATGTTCAGCTGTTGTTCTGCTTCATAGTTCAGAGGCTAAATAAGCAGTATGAGACATTTTGACCTTTTGAGGCCCCTTGTGGAGAGAAAAAAAATATGACATGTATGTCTCTATCCCAGCCCTCAGCAGGCTTACTCACATTTGGAGTGTTTGTCACACAGCGCTGCTTCTCTCATGTCACAGAGGCGCAGGGTGCCTTTGCTGCTGCTATAGACAAACAGGTTACAGTGGTGTGGGTGAAACTCAGCTGCTGTGATCACCTCTGTCAGATCCTCCATGTTGGCTGGCTTGATGTCCACAATGTCTGAGAGAGCAGCGCTCAGGAAAACAATACAGCGAGTCCATGCCCAGGGCCTGCACTTTGTTTTAGCTTGAACTGTTCTTACCTGCTAAAGTCTATAATATTGTATGTGCTGTACATATTCATTCATTCATCCTTTTAGCAATTTTATTCACTAACTGACTCAATGAGAAACTAATTAGATAGTGTTTTTGGAATCCCACACAGTTCCATATTCCAAATCCAAAATAAAAGCATAGGTTTATGTTAATGTATACATAACCAACACAATGTAAATAATTTACAGTAGAAATAAAGCAAACCAATAAAAATAAATCTTGGGGGGGGTTGTTGGGAGAAAAGTAATTCCATATTCACATAAATTGTAATATTATAAATCCTGTCTGGGTCAGGGATGTAACTGTACAGAGTCCTATTGAGCTGGATTAGAACCCAGAAAAGGGATGAAATATTTATGGAGGCTTTGAATTATTCATTAAGCTACATTTTCACTCCTCAAGTATAATATTCCCCTCCCCCAACTCTGTGTGTCCTTGTGCATTTCTTTATACAACAAAGTGGGATTTGCAATGTGGGAATTTATTGTGTGTGTGTGTGTGTGTGTGTGTGTGTGTGTGTGTGTGTGTGGACAGGGATTTATTAGCTGAGCATTTATAAGCATCTATGTGTTAATTAATTCAAAAATTATCTGTGTCCTTGTGTTTAAACAAATCTATTCCTGCTTTTATATGCATGTGTATGTGTGTTCACGCCTACATGATTGCATGTATGTTAGTCTTCTCTTCCTCTCTCTGCATGCACACTGCAAGCAACAAAGGATACTGAAGCTGCGGTCGGTGATGTCCAGATGCCAGAGGTTGATCCTCAGGTCATCAGCTGACATGTAGGTCTCATAGTCGGAGTTGACGGAGATGGAGTTGACATGGTAGGTGTGGGCGTTGGCGAAGACTCGCCGAGGGCTCACCTCCACCATCAGGTCCATCGGCTTCAACACCGGCACCTTGAAAAGAGCAGTTTAACATCCCATATAAATGATTACAGAGATGATAGAGCAGGCAGACAGTAGGCTCAATTTAAATAATTTGTATTGTGTCTTGAATTAATATTTAATGCATTACTTCCTTTGACATCAATAATATATCATTGCTAGAATCCTAATTTGCTCACTTGATAGAAAGAACAAGACACAATTCAGTGCATGAATTAGAACTCATTTGGCTGCATTTTCATATGCTGAAATTGCATTAAGACACAATTTCATTATCGATGCGTGATTTACATTTTAATACACAGCTTAAATGTGTGTCCTTATTTACATAAGCACAGTAGGAGTCCCATCGTCATACACGTTCATGTACTCAGACCTCAACAAAGAAGGATATACTATACTACTGCATGCTGCATCCAGATTACCAAGAATTCACCACAAATAAAAACACTGATGCTGTAACTAATTTAGATCCAATGCAGATGTTGTGTTGCTGTTGCATACAGCTGGAAGTCAAGCTTCTCTCCACCCCCACACGCTCATGCATACACACACGTACCATTGTGCCAGTGACCCATTTTTGCACATGCAAACACATCTGTACCTACTGACCCAATTATGTTGCACAACCGACTGGATATATGAATGTTTTAATACGTGCAATAGAAAGATAGATAGATAGATAGGCAGATGTTACCTGTAGGGATGTGACGGTAGAGATGTCCTTGATGCGGCCCTCCTCATCCTTCAGGTTGTATCCCTCCGGCCGTTTGTCTCTTTCACTCACCTTCCACAACTTAATCGTCTTATCTGGGAAACAGAAAGGGCCATTAAGAAGTTAGATAAGAACAGCTGCTAGAATTTGAAAGAGTAACAAATAGAAAAAAGGTACTTGTTTATACACTCTGAGGTTAGGAAGGTCTCTGGAGATTTCAGATTGAATGTGATTTAACATAGCATAACAGAGCAGGTTAAAAGGGAAGAGCCTTAATTCTTAAAAAAGAAGATTCAGTTAACTCAGGCACTTGAACCCAAAAGGAAAGACAAGCTAATCCACACACTCCAACCTGTCAGCTCATAAAGACAGCTTGGACTGTGAAACTCTAAATGAGCTATCAGGGAGGGTTTGTTCTATCAACACTGACAGAAACACAAAGTCTCTGTATTATATTGAAAAAATGACAGCAAGCATTCCGGCAGCAGCATTTCCCAACTGCTGAGGCAGGTCTTATACCCTCAATCATAAATAATATAGTACTTAAATAAATCAATAACAGGGCGCTCAGGGAAAATCTATACATCTTCCAATATAGCCATAAACTCTGTGTAAACGGATGATTGGACCTCTTATCCAAGGCAGACTCAGTCCTAATGCACTTACTCTTTAGGCAAGGGAAACTCTGCTTTCTGACCTAAGAAACTCAATTAATGGTCTTAGAGCTGCCTAGACATTCCTTTTAAAAACAAAGTGTGTTTTCCCATAAAAGCACGTCACAACTTGTGCATCTTCCTGGTTCCTCTAAGATGCATATATGTGTGTGGGGTCTCTCACCATTGGTGGAGAGGAGGAAGTGTGCAGCGTTCTGCTGAGGCAGCCATCGGATCTTATTGATCTTCTCCTCGATCTCCAAACTCTTAAGGTAGTCGAACTCAGGCTCATGGCTCTGAAAGGTGCTGTAGACATTATACTCTCCCTGGGAGAATGGCTCAGTCTTGCTCTGTGGAAAGAAAAAGGAGGTATGTGGAAAATGTGGGGAAAAAAATGTCCACTTGTTCACATGTACAATCTGAGAGCATTGTAACACCCAGGGGCCTGAGCCAGTGTCTGTCACCTTGATCATGTGAAGAAATAGCATGGCTCAGACTCTGCACAGCTATATTGATACACTCTCTGACACAGCAGGAGCATCAACTATTTATCAATCAATCTAGACTGTAGCTGGAGGGGAACAGTGTGTGTTCATCATTGCTCTCAGAGCTGGAATGAAAAATGATATGTTTGTGCGAGTGTAAGCGTGAGTGCTAGTATGTGTGTGTGTGTGTGAGTGTGTGTGTGTGTGTGTGTGTGTCTACCTCAGGTTCCCTCTGAAAGATGACCACTCGGCCCCCTTTGTCCCCTGTGGCCAGGAGCTCTCCGGTGTGGTTGAACTCAACAGTGGAGATGATATCAGCTGGGGAGAGAAAGAGACACAGAGAGAAATATGAAAGGAGAAAGAGAGAGTAAGAGCCATTAGCTAATTGACCACACATCATCATTCATCTATATAATCTGTTTATCTGTCTCTAAATCATTAACCAAGTCAACAGTCAATGCATTAACATTTAAGTGGATTAAGATATGCAAATGAATGTGTAGAATAAAACAATATTTGATTAGTAAACACAAATATTCTACAATTGTGTGTAAACTTTCAAAGAAAATTCAGATTATACAGTATTTATTATCATCCATCCAAACATA
This sequence comes from Centropyge bicolor, assembly GCA_037975185.1. Lineage (NCBI taxonomy): Eukaryota > Metazoa > Chordata > Actinopteri > Pomacanthidae > Centropyge > Centropyge bicolor. The sequence goes on from JBBMOC010000026.1 coordinate 516,102, forward strand.
CAGAAAGACACACACACACATGTAGCTGTTTCACCACGTTGGGCACAGGTGTTATCTGTGTTCCAGTATGACACACAGACACAGTGACGCACACTATGACACTAGTACACGAGATCATACTGTCACATGAGTTCATTGTGTGTGTAGGAATAATTATGTCCTCTATAATCTCTGTAGAGTCTTAAATTGTATTGTATTCAGAATGTATTTGCATTAGTAATTAATTACTCCAATAAAAATTTTCAGGACATTCATTTGCATATTTGCAACAATCTCGAGCTCTGTGTCCCGAAACACCAACACAGTCTGACTCAGTGACAACATGGTAATATGAGGAGTACACACGTTATTAACCACTTAGCATTTACTGCCTCACTGCTTTCAGTGGACCTTCCTGCCATCACACACTACACAGAGTGTGAAATAGAAAGCACTTGCTTGTGCAGTCTAATGAAGGGCATACAAGTGTCATGTAGTAATAATAATAATAACAATAATCTTCAGAAACTGACACGAAATGGAGCTCTGATGAACATGAACCACAGAATGAACATAAAACAGGGATATAAAATGAATGTCAAATATCTGAACCTGAATGTTTTAACGCGACAGTTAATCTCCTCTTCTGTCCTTCTTTCTACTTTCCCCCCCTTTGTACGACACTCCATATTACTGCAGCTGACCTGATATTGCACCATGTAAAGTCATTTCAGGTCATCTTAAACTCAATGTGTTTGCAGACTGTTAGTCTGCTAACCCTCCAAAATCAATAATGCCATGTGATGAATAGATAAAAGTAAAAATTTATCCATCATGAAGTAGGCCCACGTTTTGACCCTTTTTGTCATCTTCCTACATTCAGCTCTCAGTCAAAACTTAATTTATTTGAACAAGTAAAGTAGTGAACTGAATGTTCAGCTCAGCTGTGAAGTTTCAAATCTGTGGTTGGTGTGTTTTCACACTTGTAAATACAAAGGCTGCGTTAAGGACAGACAGTTGCTGGTGATGCTGATCACCATGACATTGGCTTCAGTGACTGGATAATCTTCAAAATGGTCTTTTATCCAGTCACACACAGCCACAAAAAACACACAGATTCTCAAGCTTCCCTTATGTAATTCTAATTCTCAGTTCCTGGAGTCATCACCAAAGATTCAGGAAATCAGCAGAGACAAGTTCATGCACCCAGACAAGAAATAGTTCCAGCATGTAACCTCCCTTCCGACCACAAATGTAATTTTTACACTTTTGTACAGAATGAACAAGATATAACATGTGAGCTTTAAAAGCGCTGGTTGGTTGATTTTTTTTTTTTTTTAACTTTAGCCAGGCTTTCCTGTCTTAATGCTAAGCTTACTGACTGCTGGCTGGAGCTACACATTTCGCTAACAGGGTGTAAGTATTTCCATCACTGCTGAAATCTTGTTCTTTGCACCCAATTTCACTTTACATGCCACCGTGCTCTGCAGTAACATTTTCTACACCAGTTTAACTTATCAACACCTGAAGTACGTCACATAGATTTTTGTGGTGCAAAAGCTCAGATCAGCTGCAGCAATATCAAATAATATCTTCAAAAATGTCATGAATTACATTTAAAAATAAGACTCATTGCAGATGCTGTATCCCACGAGGCTTCGACAAAGGAGTCTGCTGAGCTCAGTTTTGATGGAAAAGAACATGGTCCTCAATAAGGATTGACTGTAATAAAAATAGAGTGAATTTACTGAGAGTCAGAGTGATTTTAAGCCGTAGCCTTGCCTATTTTGTGGTGGCCTTGAGAAAGAGATTTGATGATGAGGGGAGGCAGGGACTGCTCCTCAATCTCGACACTAACTCAACCTTATTCAACCCATTTCTCACATGCTTCATGTACTACTGGTTGCCTCTCTGTCGCTTTTTCAATTTTCCACTAGTCATTGCACTGTTTCTTGATCTCTCAGTGACTGCAGTGTCTTCTTTATTCTTCAGTTTCAATTTCTTTCTTCCATTTCAGGCTTTCTCTTGCTCTCTCCACCACCCCCTCGCCCCACTCATTCTTTTGTCATCTCTCATCTCATGGTCCCCAGTTTCTCTCTTTTGCCCCATTTCTCTCTCTCATTTCCTTCTTGGTTGTCTATCCACATTCATCTCTCTCTCTCTCTCTCATCCCTCCCCCACGGCACTCTGCTGCCTGGCTGTAGGTTAGCGTGAACGTAGTGCTGGTGATGCCGCTGGTGGAAGAATGGAAAGGATGGAGAGAGAGGCGGAGGGAAGAGGTGCCGGGGCGGAGGCGGTGGAGGGGTCCGTCGTTGAGCAGGGGTTGCCATGGTAACAGGCTGAGCCAACCAGTAGCAGCGGTACTCGGTAACAGTTACCCGTATATGGCAGTCTGGTGAAGGAGGAAGTGGGATTCATCAATCCAATCCTCGCAGGAAGAAGAAGAGCGCGGTAAAATAATTATGGTGCTGCAGTTTAGTCCACTGACATTGCTAAAGTAATACCAGGAGATGGAGCAAACACCGAGGTCCAAATTGAGGATATGCAGATAATTAATGCATACACATGCACACGATGGCACTCGTACAAAAACAGACGCCTGCACATGAAGTGAAACTCACACACGTACGCACACCAGGCAGCTTTGAATGCGCACAGACACGTAATGATGCACAGCAAATGTGTGTGTGCTTGATGCTGTGTGTGTGTGTGTGCGCACATCCAACACATTTACAGATAACTGTGTCTCCACTCAAGTTGCACAGAGAAAGAGCAAAGCTAAGCAAAACCACAGGGGCAGCACACAATATAGCTGAATAAAATATGGAGCACACACTCTCCTCTCTCATCCTGTGTCTGCTCTCAACCTGAAGCCTCTTTATCTCTCTGTGCACCTCTCTCTCACACACGCACACACACGCACACAAAGCTCATACCCATCTGTCTCTCTGATGTGCTTTATTAGAAGAGCACTACAGAAAAATAAAACTCTAAGAATACAAACAACTACTGCAGAAACAAGCATCATGAGCACTGTGGCTCTCCTCCAAGAGGAACCACTGGCCACTCTACTGATCCAATGTGTGTGTGTGTGTGTGTGTGTGTGAGACAGAGAGAGACTGTCTATAAGGTTGTCAAGCTGTAAGTCAATGTCTTATAGTGTGGACGAGTGTGTGTGCGTGCTACAGTATAGCAAGCTAGCTGTGTCTGTCTCCCACAGACAGTCCATTAGCATCAGCAGGCCTGTCTGACTCATCGCCACACTGCAGGAGCTGGGGGAACACACTGTGACTGCAAGTGCATGCGCCCACACGTACAGTGCATATCAATACAAAACAACGCACAAACATGAATGAACCCAATGACACAAAGAAGCATAAAACAAAACATGGACAAGTGATAAACACCAAACACATAAACACTCCAATACACTGTGAGTTGCCTACAAGAGAGCAGTTCCTCAGTGACCAAACAGTGTTGTAGGGAGAAATGAAAAACAGTAAATAAATAACATAATAAGAAAATAACACATTTGGAAATCATTAATGGTTTAACAAATTTATCAAGCCAAAATTCCAAACTGTTGCTGCTTTTCTTTTTATATCATTGTAAATTGAATATACTGGTTGTACAAAAAAGGAATTAGAATTGTGAAGGGAATTTTTCAGATTTTTTTCAAATTAACTGACAAATAACGCTGAAATGATTACTAAATAAATGTATAAGTAAAAACAAAACTTTAACCATTTTGATAATTGATTTGCTAATACACATTTTCAAGAAAAAACAACATTTCTTAATTCTGACATCTCAGAATTTGTTGCTTTTTTCAGCTTAAGTAATGGTAAACCGAATATCTCCAGGTTTTGACTGATTGGTTGGAAAAATCAAGCAATCAAGAAAATAATAGGTGGATCAATCATTAGTTGCAACCATAGTCTGTATTATACACATTAAGATCTGTGCTCATCTGTGGCTGACAAGCTTGAAGAGCATGTTTATGGGATATATGAGGATGGAAGAGTCAGTTGAGGGAAGTGGATTTCCTCATTTATTTTTGTTAAGGCTACCAAAGGGACAGAGAGGGAAGCAGACGTCCTACAGTCCCAATTATAGATATCTTAGGACTGGGTAAACACGAACCATTAAAGTCGAGCCAAAAACACACACTCCTTAAAAGGGAGGACAAGCCACCACTCAGCAGGAGACGCGTGTGTTCGTATGCGTGTGTGTTGGCAAGTGTGTGTACACACTGCAGCTTAAGCACCCCGCATTTCCTGTGTACGTGTGCACAAGTGTGTGTACTCAATTACCCTGTAGAGAAATAAATGGGTTGGAGGCAGAGAGGGAGAGGTGGGAGTGAAGGAGACGAGGGGAGAGACAGCCGGAGGGAGACGTTAAATTGATCCCTATCCTGCAGTTTTGGAGTTATCTGGAAAAAAAAACTGGTGCATGTGTTTGTGTTAGAGGTGCACATGTGTGGAGAGGAGTGATTTAAGCCCAGCACAGCAGGGAATCTGCCATTTCTCCAAACACACGTCAGCACAATGGAGCAGGGCTGGTGTGAGCCTAATGGTTATAGACACAAACAATTAGAATCACAAACCAAGCCAGCTTCAGCTTCATGTGTGAAATACACCTGTAATCCAGCTCTGCCTGGCTGTAAAGACATCTTCTAACTGCATGAATTCTGAAAACTGAAATGCATGATCAATTTTTGATCAAAATCAATTTGTTTTCCCAATAGATCTGTGAGACCATAACATAAAGAAAAGATTATGAGCTGAGCTGCTTTACACCCAATCTAACCCCAGCGATACTGAAAACAGAGATTATGTCTTGTGAAATGTAATCCCATATGCAGAGAACTGTTGCCTTTTTTTAAACGGTCACTCAAATCTTTCTGTGTGGATGTGTGTAGAGCTGACATGATTAGTTGATCATCAGGAAATTGGGTTCCTTTTTAAGCAAAAGTGCCAGAAATTCATTTATTCCAACTTCTCAGATCATCGTTCATGATTGCAAATGATGGGTTTTGCTTCTCAGGCAAAACAAGCAGTTTGAAGGCTCTGGGAGATTGTGGCATTTTTCACTTTCACTTTCAGACCACATGATTAATCAATTAATTGAGAAAGAATTTTTAGATGAATTGATAATGAAAAAAGTTGTGTGCATAGATATGAGTGTCTGTATGTGTATTCCTCCATATTAAATAGAAGATACCTGTGCTTTGAAGGAGACGAGACGTCGTCTGGTGAAACTATTTAAAGAAATCAATCACACACTCTCACACACACACACACACAATCCACACTGAAGCAGGCAGACTGAGACAAAAATAAAGAGGCAGGTACAAAAATAGAGACGCACAGAAAGGATGAAGAAGACAGACAAAGACAGAGTGATGTTTAAGATATTTATAACACTCAGACTCACGTGAGAATTCACCTAACTCAAACTACTCTCACACCCATGCTTAATGACACACACTCACACATCCAACCACCCACACACCCCACCACACACACACACACACACACACCAAATCTCTCATATGTCACACTAGGGTCATGTGGCGCAACAGTGCGACATAGATATGAGCCTTGGGATAGAAGAGGATAGAGCACACACCTTCAGTGTAAGAGGCAAACGGCTCGGGCTCCAGAGAAAGGGTAGTGATGTCGGAGCACAGGACCTGGATGGGGCTCAACATCCTGGGGGAGGACTCCAGGGTGGAGAGGGGTGGACAGGATGGGCGGAGCTCTTCAGGCTATAGCCAGGAGCAGCCCTGCAAGAGGAGCAAGGTTGGAGGGAAGGGAAAGGAGGAAGGAGGGCAGCAGGGAGGAGCAGAGGGGAAGGAAGGAAGGAAGGAAGGAAGGAAGGAAGGAAGGAAGTATCGGGAAGGGTGGGGTTAAGGGTAGGGACTGAGTTACTGCATCACCACATTTGGCCATGAGCACCAACCAGAGAAAAAAATTCTGATGGTGTATATATGATCATTTTCTATCTACACAACATGATATATTCACATGTTGGGTTTGGCAGGAAGGTTAGCAAGACATGCAGATGGACAGAGAGAGACAGCTCACGGGACAGAGTCTTAATATGTCTTAGGAGGTTAAAGTAAATAGCTCTCATAGTTCCCCTGAGAGTGGCCATGATTGACCATTAGAAAAGAGCAGTGAGGGCAGGTGAAAGATCACTTGCTTACATGCAGGTATAATGACTAACAATTATTTTCAATATTGAATAATCTGCCAGTTAAACATAATGAAATGTGCTCATCATAGGTTGCTAAAGCCCAAAGCAATTTCTTAAAAGTTTGTGTGAGCAACAGCAGTAAAAACCTCAAAGGAGTACAGTTTGAAACTATGTGCAATGAAGACAAGAAAGTAAATATTCATATGGATATTACAACCTGCAAATGTTTGGTATTTTTACTTTTAGAGTTGCATATACAATTTATATTTTCACATATTTCTTGTTTTTATAATTAGCATAACATATACTTGGCTTTAATTACATTCTCAGTGGTTTTTCCTCCTTTGTTTTTTTCCATTTTGCAGTTTTCACTAAACAGTTTTCATTTTACAGCACTGATACTTTTGTATATGGTGCACAAGAATAACAGGGGTTAGTGTGCAACTGTAAAAAGTGTCAAAATTCAGAATTTTGATGAAACGTATAAATGTATAACGTTATTTTCTCATCCATCCTTGAACCCAGTGCCACTTCAGTCAGAGGTGAGGTTGTAGCAAAGGGAGATATTGAGGAGGGCAAAAGGAGTGACAGGAAGGGAGGAAGACATGGAGGGGAGAAGGGAGGGGTGAGACCTTAAGGTAGAGGGAGGTTAAGCATCCCTTCTCTGTAGGAGTTAAAGGGCAGGGGAATCCCCATGGGAAGATCTAGAGACACACTGTTATGTATGTGCACACACACATATACACACACAGAAAACCCTTGCAGACACACACTCATGCATACACAGACCTGAGCAAACAAAAAACACACAGGATGAATATGAATGCAACACAGAACAAAAAAATAAAGATGGAGACGCACAGGAACTGACAAAATACACCCAAGCATAAAATGACATGCACCACCTCTCTCTGTCTGTCTACCACCTCCTGTCTTTCTCTTTAACACACACACGGATACACACACATACAGAGGCACATTGTGTTTGAGCAGCCTTTAGAGCACTGTTGGATAATTGTTTGGCAGACACGCCACTTCAGCACCGGGCAATGCTGCGAGTTGCATTACCGATGGGGAAAGGGAGGGAGGGGAGGGCAGTGGGGGATGGAAATGGGGAGGAGGACGGGGGATGGGGTGAACATAGAGGAAAGGTGGAGGGGGTTGGAGTGATTGTAGAAGAGGCAGGTGATGAATCATTTTGGTTACTTGTGACATAAAATCATCTTCTTTGGAAATTTGGGGGATTCTTGTGAGACTGATTTTCATAGCACAAATAATATTTCTTCTGTAACTACTTCTTTTCATGTGTTGCATAGCTCTATCAGACCAATCGTGTTCAGTGGTGTGTCCACCTTGGTGTGAGCTCATCAGCAATTCACCCTGAATAATGTCTGTGTCTGCCTGAGATGAGTGGAATAATTAATATTGCCATTATTGGTGGGTGGAGACGACCTGTCAATCATATTGGTCAAGCATGAAAAGCAGCATGTTTATCATCACGGGCTGTTGCTATGGCAATAATGGTTGTGAGGGTGATGGATTTTAAGACTGATTTTCTGCCACTATTTCATCAAAATCCTTTTCTGAAATGGACAAAAAACTGGGCACAAATTGGTCATGGAAACACTGTATGGATAAGAAAAGACAGACACTCCCACGCACATGGACAAACAAAGATGCACACGCAGATAGTCTACAGTCTCAGCAACACAACATGGACACAAACATTTACGCAATCAACAGGCAGCTTACAGGTCCCCCCTGACTAAAGTATGTGCTTCTGTGTGAGGGAAATGATATTACAGCACAGACACAGGAAGCATAATTCCCTTTCTGCAGCAATGTGCGGATCACAAATGAGCTCACAACATGTTCATGACCCCCAAATGATAATCCGCTGTTCTGGTCTAAGAGGCGTGGCGAACAATGAGCTGAGTGTAAGAAACAGATTGGGGACAGACAGACAGGCAGGAGAGCTAGTGTGCAGGTGAGATTAGTGGTGTAATTGAGATTAGCAGAAGGGGAGGTTATCCAAGGTTATAATCCATCCGTTTTATAATACAAACCAAAGGAATTCAGTGGATTGCACGACTTGTGTGCTGCTGCTTTTTAATATTCTTCTGCCAGAGAGATCATACTCTAAAATATTCAATTTGACACCTGTTCTAGCCGAGAAGAGAAAGTAACAGAGTGTACACGTGTGTGACTCAAACACCATATGACAGGTGATATGCAGGGGAATGAGTACAAAAGAAGGTACTGAAAAGTTCTGGCTCATTTTCCTTGAAATTTCTGTTGTTACATAAAAAACTCACAGTCTCTGTCTCTGACACACAGACACAAACAGAGACATACACACACTCATTCGGACACAGGCCAGATCAATTCTTCCCCGCAGTGTAACAAAATAGCTGTGTTACACAAGGTATGAAGGTGGTTACAAAAGCACACATAAACAAACAAAAAACAGAAAGGTGAAGGACACAAAGAAATTGAGAAAAGAGGGAAAGGTGGAGAGGAAAACTTGCCTAAGATGGTTTAATTTTGCAGAGAGGAGAGTGTTTTGCGCCCTCATTCCTGTTGCTCTGTCTGCAACTCTGTCTGAACACTGATCAACATAGAGCTTACACAAGATTAGGAAGCTGTCCTGAGCTTGTTTTGCCTGACAGACAGCACACACACTCTTCAAAAGTCCAAAACACAGATACACACTCACAGGCTGGCACAATGAAACACACTTAGTAACATATAGACACATGCAGCTTTCTCTTTCATGTTCTTACCTTCAGTCACATAGTTGTGGTCGGGGAGGAAGCCGCGGTGGTTGAGCGTCGGGGTGGCGTCAGTGTCTTCGCCCATCAGCGGGGCTGGGGGGAGCGCCCGTCTCGGTGGGGCAGCGTGGTGGTGGCAGATCGGTGGTGGAGGGGGTGGTGGGGATGCCGGCCAGCACAGCGCCCATACTGCTGCCCGCCGACGCCTCCTCAGCACAGGGGCGCAGAGCCAGGCATCCTATCCTTAAATGAGGGTGAGGGGCATGAAGGGAGGGAGTGGGCCGGTCCCGAAGGAGGGATGGATGCGTGTAGGAATCCACACAGCTGCTTCCGAGAGCCAGATGCAAACCTGCAGGAGGAGGATATTTGAAAACAGCGCAAAAACTACCAGTGAGTGGAGCTTGATTTGTGCACAAGAGCACACATCACTCGTGAGGCAAGAAAAATCAAGTGCACCTCATGTCCACCCTGCAGCTGTTGAGTCCAGGTGTGGCCAGACCAATTCTACTCTCACAAACACACACAATATGCACAGCCCTATGCTCTCAGAAATGGGTAAAGTCCCAACTTATTAAAGGATGCTCCAGGAGAGAGCAGAGGAGGTGAAGAGGAGAAGGAGGAGAAGGGTGGGGGGAGGGGAGAGGGGAGAGGGGGATGAGCAGAGCCTCTGGTCGGCGTATCTGCAGTGCTGCTGCTTCTGCAGTGAACTCACACGCATGTACACACATACACAGTGGGACAAACACACTCACCTACACACTCGGCAGCTTGCGGGTCAGGTATTCCTCAGTGGATCCTCCATGAATAACGTCTCTCTCCTCCTAAGCGACTAACTGTCTCTATGGTTTCTCTCCTGTTCCAGTATGAGGAGGAAAATCCTACTGGCCCTGCGTCCTGCTGCAGTCTGTGTTCTGGCGTATGTATGAAAGGCAGAGTAAGAGGTAGAGAGAGGGGGAGGGAGAGTGTGTGAGAGAGAGAGAGAGAGAGAGAGAGAGAGAGAGAGAGAGAGAATCTGTCCTGCTGCGCTGGTACGTGTGTGATGCATCAGAGCAGGATCCGCCTACTCCTCAGCGCAGCCAATCATCACAGAGCTGAGATCTGCCTGACCACTGACTGCAGGTAATTAAATATGATAAAGAAACGTTAGTTACGTACCGTAACTCCAGACTCTATGAGTGCAGGCGCAGCCCGAAATAGAACAGAGAGGGATGGTGGAGTGTGTGGCACAGCGGAAGGGGCTGAGTGTCTTATAAGGTTGTGACTAATGAGAGAGAAAGCAGAGAGAGTGGATGAGAGTAGGATTGTTTCACTTGACTGAGTGTTGAATATGAACCGCAGCACAGTGACTGCTAGAGGATTCACCTGGAGACATTATTCAATTAGCACAGAGGCATTTAACACACCACCAACACACACACACACACAGATTTTAATAAACAGCAGAATCTCCTCCAGCCAAGTCTGCAGTGAAGGGAAGGGCTGGGCAATAATTCATTTACTGTTTATTAACTAAGAGCAGTATCTTATCATGATATGATCTTATCAAGTTATCATTCTATAAATCACTGTTGTTCAGCTTTGGGAAAATGGGAAATACGCTTATTTGCTTTCTGGCTGAGATTTAGACAATACTAATACTGCTCTTATATATGTCAGTTAAGTATGAAGCTAACACCAGCAGTTGGTTAGCTTACCTGAGCATGAAGAGTGAAAACAGGGGTAACAAAATTTGCATACCAGAAACCCCGAAAACTCAATTAACAGTCACTAATATCTTGTTTGGGTAAACCATACAAAAAGAAGGATATAACAGCAAGTTGCTTTTGTCTTGTTTGTCTGGATTTTTGTCATCACCATGTTGGGGGCTGGAAGCCACTGCGGCCAGCGTGAAATAGGGTGGCACATAACCTAAGTAAAAAACCCAACTTCAGTTTTTGTACAGATTAAACAAACACAATATAACACAAAGCTTGAGGGGTCCTTTTTGTTACATGTGGACAGAGCTATACTAGTTGTTTTCTTTTGTTTCCAGTATTTGTGGTAAGCTAAGCTCAATTAAGCTAAGATTTCAGGAGTTGGAATCTTTAAAACTGCTTGTGACCCACACAATTAATCAATTATCAAAGGAGTTGATGATTAATTTTCTGCCAACCAATCTGTTAATCATTTCTGCTATAATTGGTAGCACCTGTACTAAAAATTAAGACACAGTATCAGCAGTATAAACACTCCACTCACGCGGAAATTGCACATCAGTTTGACTATTTCATTTGGGACCTTGCATTAATTTTCCATATTGCAATATACAGTGTATCAATATCAGAAAATATCGTTATTAAAAATACTCTAACCAAATTGCCAAGGCCTAATAGAAGGGACCACAAATGACCACTGACTGTAAGAGAAATAATTCACACACACAGGCTTCAGTCAGCATGGAAGCAAAGAGTAAGGGGCTGCCAGTGACAGTTGGTGCCATCACTGGTGCTGGCTGTCTGCCACCAGGCTTTAAACCCCCCCACAGCAGGGAACAAGAAGAGCTGTTTATCTGACTTACTCCAAGACTGCCAGCAGCGCCCTCCCCCACCCATTACTTACCAATGATGGGCAATGCTCCACACACCACTGCCATATCTGCCCTTCTAACTGCCCCCCACCAGCCTAACATCCACCACAAAGCTCCCCTAAGCCCACCCACTGTTTCCCATATATAGTTACTGTTCTACCTGCACGTCTCCACCTATTTACCCCAACCATATGCCACCAAAATCCCCCTCTGGTTAAATCTATAAAGCCATAAGGTTTGGTGTTTAACTCTCTGCCAAACCCGAAGCAGAGAGGGAGAGGTGGCAAATACTACACCTGTTTTTATTGTTTTCAGTATTCTTTAACACGATTTTATATCTATTGGCATAACTATGTAGATTGGCTAAAGCTGTAAAGACACATTTGGATATGTGCAATAACAAAGGCATATTATAGTGTTCTATTAATTATCTTCTATATCTTTAAATTTGTCATTCACTTCATTAAGAAAGGAGATTTGTAGTGGTGAAGAAGCCGATAACCAAAAACTGAATCATCATTTTGGTAATGGATTACACACACAATTGCCAAACATTAGCTGATTCCACCATCTCAGATATGATCTTTCTTCTGTGTCACTGCATTTTAAATTAAATGTCTTTTCAATTTTACTTTGCAGGCATGGTCAGATTAAATAAGCAGTTAAAGACCTCACACTGGGCATTGATGTCATTTCTATTTTTAGATATAAAAAAACAATTCATGCAACATACTGAGAAGCAGCCCTACAAATTTAGATTATCACTCACACTACTCACATAAATAGAAAATAAACCATATTATAACATGTCATGAAAGAAGTAGACACAATTTCACAATACACAAGACAAGAATAAATAAATCTAACCTGCTCTCATCTCTTCATGTTTAACCTCCATCTGCGTTAATCCTTTGACAGGTGAAGGACATCACGTGACTGATTAGCATTTAGCCTGAAGCGTCAACTGTCGAAAATATTCAACCCAAATAGGGACATAAAACGGCACTTTATAATGCACAAATCAACAGAAATAACTAATACCGAAACGAAAACTTACATGAACAATCTTTTGGTCATTTTGGAGCAGAAAAACTCAGAAACACGCTCCAAAACAGCCCTGACATATTTTAGCTAAATAGCATTGCTGAAGCTATCATGTTAGCAAACAGTTGACTTGTGAGCAAACAGCAGACACATCCAACGTCTCTGGCCAAATTGTGAACATGGCGTTAAATCTAATATGAACTCACCTTCTCGGTCTTGCTAGAAAAGGCTAAATGTTCAACTTTCTTCACCAGCTAACGTATTGTAGCTGGTGTCTGTATTTAGGTGGAGCTTGTTTAAAAACAACTGCTAGGTTGATGAGCCAAATGAGACGGAAGGAAACAGTACATTTGTTGTGCTGTGAAAACAAATCAATAAGTTGAAACACGTTATAAAGCTCCATAGAGGAGACCTCAGTGACGATTGTCTGTTTCTGGACAGAGATGATGGTGTTGGATTTGGTAAATTTGAAATATATTTTTTAAATAATTGGTAAATACATTTTTCACAATTTAATTTAGGCCCTGTCCCTCTGTTTTTCAGCAATCTCAAATAATTAAAAACAAACATACAAAAAAAATCTGCACCATGACAAACTATCTAACACAATGGATTTACTTTAATTTATATGAACAAAAATTAAAACACTCTGAGAAGTGTTTGCACAAGAGAGAAAAGCCAACAAACACATTAAGTCAGAGGATTTAATGTGGAAAGCAGGTTTTCCCAGGGGGCTCTTTCAGAGTAAGCTCGGTGAATGGATACGAAAAAAAATATCACAGAGAAAATGGTGTGTGTGTGTGTGTGTGTGTGTGTGTGTGTGTGCGTATGTGATGAGGGAGATGATGAAAAATGATAATGGAAAGGAGATCACATAGAAGATCCTAAATGTGCGTAACTTGGTTAAAGAGATACTACAGAGATAAGATGTTGGGTGTGAGTTATCCCATTTTCTCGCAGTCAGAAACGTATAAATGCCTTAGGACAGACCTAGTTACGTCAAACAGCAATATTACAATATCTTGGCTCAGTTGGTGAGTGTGGATGGGCTCAAATAACATAATCATGATCCCATATATCAAGGAATTGAGCGAAACTAAGCAATAACTAAAGGGGGTGGGAGGGGGACATTTTTCCTGGCTTTTTCTGAAGGGAGCCGTACATTTGAAACCCTCTGCATTAAGTGTTCAATAGCTGATCAGTGTTTACACAAGGTTTAAAAATCCATTTGACATGTTTATACCAGTGTCCTAAAATCCAGTCCATATGCTGGAAAAAATAAGATCTAACTGTCCTCCCTGTGACACTGTAAAATTTTCATCATCATAGTAATTATTTAACACAGAAACCACCATCTTTACCCCTGCATGTGGCAGGTTTGTCCCCATACAGTAAATCCATTTCAGTTTGTCCTTGTTAACCTCCCATGCCTGACCCTGGGCCTGTGCGACAGCAGTCGCGGGTCGGCCTCCTGGAGTGACTGTGCCACTCAGCCGTGAAGGTTTGGCCTCAGACCAGTCCTGTTACCTTGGTGACAGTGGAGCGTGACCGGCCGCCGTCACCAACATCACTTGTGTCAGTCTGGGAGAAGACACAACACTAGTTGAAGAAAGGATATACTGTCCTCATTGCTTGGGTCTAGATTATCTGGTGAAAATGTGAGGAATTACTGAGACAACAGGCAAAAAATAATTTAAAAAGACTGATTTACAGCTGATGAGTTGAATCGCAGATGATTCATGTTGAGCTCACACATCAGTTGTTAATATGAAATAGCTCTAACTCTTAACATAAACAAAAAGATTGTACAAAGGATTTCTAATGCATGTTGATCCCAGAGCTTAAGAAATTAAATATTTATCTGTGCACAGGTGGTCCAGAACCTCAGGCATCATTTCAAATGAAAGCAATTTTAACCCTTGACACATCCTTAACAAAACTCCACAAATAAGAATAAATTAAATTGACATTTACAGAAGACATTGCCTTTGTTAACGAGATATGATAAACAAAAGCAGGTCATTTCAAGCAGGCATAAAAAACATGTCAGTCCACATTCATCTTGTCTCAATTCACTAGTGGAACCCAGGAGTTTTTCCAAATATGTGACAGAAATCATTTCTTATAACCATCTTTGGAAAGAAGGTGACATTATTGTCTTCCAGAATTTGAGAATCAGATGTTTTGGCTTGTACTCTTCCCATCATCAAAGTTGACTGTATATGAGAGAGGAGTGATAAAGTGTCCTCCAAGTACAAAAATAACCAATTCTCTGTGGGAAAGTATCATTCTTTTACACACACTGGAAAACAGGTCAAAAATATTAGACCCAAATAAAACCGGTGTGTGAGAGAAGCATCATCTGAGCATCACAGTTACTGATCTAGATAAATAGATACAGAGTGGACTTTGAGACTCCAACACAATTCATGCCAACAGCCAGTCAACATGATAATGATCAGCATCATTCATCAGGAGCACCGATGTGTCCAATCAGATGCAGCAATGCCTGTGTCTGTCTCTGTTGACCTGGTGCTTCTCTCCCTGCCCACCCCCACTCCCATGTGCAGACACAGGGTTGCCTAGCAACCCAAGAGCAGCCTATGGAGAACACACACTCAATCGTGCAGACACACACACACACACACTTGGAAAACCCAGGAACTCTGAAGGAGGAAGATAATGTACTCCCACTCCACCCCTCCATCATGCTCTGTGACCCCCAAAAATGTGAAGAGAAACAGTCAACCCCACTGCCTGGAGGAGATTCAACCCAGTAACCGTGGCCCAGTGACTGCTACTCATACACACACACACACACACACACAAATGAAAACATGCACACATAAAGTCCAGTGCATCCGGAACCTCCGTTAAAATTTCCTTACTTAATATTGTGATTGTGACTGATCAGCGATGGATTTAAGCCGGCAGCCATGAAATCAGCATTTCCAACAGACAAAGAGCTTTAGAAGATGAAAGTTAAAAGCTCTGCAGCGTCTCTCCAGTCTAACACTATTAGCACATTAAGTGAGTGCTTAAATACAGTCAGCAGACGATGGATCAACTCAGTGCCTTGAGCAGGAGACAGCACTGTAATCCCCTGAAGGCGGGTTTCACTACAGTAATGGCAACCCGCATGAAACCACAACCCCTGGGGAGTGGTGGGACTGGGTAGATTATGAGCTGCCTTGGGGCAACACTAAACCCCTTATAGCCCAGACACATACACACAGAGAGAGAAAGAAGTCCGGAAGTGTACACACATAAATATAACCATAACATGCATGAAAACATTGAAAATTTGAAAGATAAAGACAGAATAAACAAATTAACACAATATCCAGGAGGATAATTTGACTGACTGCACATACATATCCGGCAGAGTGCAGGTCAGTATTTCCTCTCATTCTACATCTCTGTGACATGTTTGGGGAGGAGAGTGCAGTAACTGGGTGTCAGGGGGATAATTTTACTCCTGGAGGATTATGGGATGGTGATGGAATGACTCGTTGGGCTGAGGGCAAGGAGATGGCAGGAGGTTGAGAGTGTGTTTTTTTATGGCAAATTAAAGCAACAGCCTCAGGGGCAAGAGAATTAAACTGAAAAAGGTGACATAAAAGGTAAGGAGCATGTTATAGCCTGAACCCTGTTGGAAAACAGAATGATATCAGTGTGGCCTGGTGATAAACACTGACTAGGACATGGTTACCTGACAGCAATTTAGTTATTATTACAAACAGGAAGATGTAATTTATGTCAAATCAAATCACTGGGGGAATGGACTGTGGAGCCATTAGTCGTGGGTCAAATTATTATTCCCGGTTTTACCCAGCGCCAGAGGGCAAAACATGAGTGAAAATATTGCCTTTTATAGGGGGTTAAATATCTACATGCACTGTTCCTTTATGCAATACTTCTATCACATAAATTCAAAGCACCCATAGTGCACAGTCCTTCCAGCCTGGTCAACTGTTCATTTGTTGCCTCTTCCTCCCTGGGGCAAAGCTGCTTAGAGCAGAAAGGAGATTACACATAACCAAATATACAAACAGAAAAGCCTACGTGACCCCTGCCTGTGAATACACACACACACGCACACACACACACACCTATTTTAAGACCCAAATCTGGGTATGGATTTGAACTCATCTGCACATAAATACAGTACTTACACAATAAATTCCCGCCTGATGGTCTATAAGAGCCTGCAGCTTCCCTAAGTAGGGATTCAGTCCTCTCACATTACAACAGCAGTTCACTCACACACATTGGCCTGATCTGACTCATAAATACCAATGTCCCGAATTTCCCCTTTGGGGGATCAATAATTATATTATCTTATCTTAAATACAAAAGTCTATAAATGAGACATTCACCCATTCCTGTTAATGTTTGCCTTTCTCTCTGTCCTGAATTAGAGCCAATTTAGTGGTGGCATTCTTAAAATATTTCCATAACTGAGTGTACAACCCAAAGGGAGAGACAGACACAGGTGACCCTTGGGGGAGGGGAGGTCAATGAACATAATCTTTCAATGAGCAAAAACCAAGGACTCAGCAGCCTGGGGAATACATGGGGACAGCTTGGCCGAGCCTCACTCAGCAGTTGAGATTGTGTGTGAATAGGGGAGAGCGAGTGAGAGAGAGAGAGGAGGACAAACGTCTCATCAACCTCTATGAGGCATCTTTTGTGTAGACCTTTATGTAAGTGATTAGCCACAAAATCAGTCTTTGTTCAATGTAAAAATACATTCTCAAGCTTATATGCAACAATCACACTGAGGAATCAAACTGAAGTTATGGTCGTATTCGCACAAAATTCCCTCCTTGTGTTTCCATCACACAATATTTTCTTGCTGAGGTGCAGCAGAGGGGTTAAGTTAAGTTAAAGTTAAAATATCACACTAAAAACGCTAAACTTTGGTAGACGCCCTCTTGATTTGGTCGATTCAGGCTGCTGAAGTGGTGCAACAGTGGATTCTAACTCCAATCACTTTAATTGAAATCACATTAGGACTGAATATTTTCAGGGCCAATATGAAGAGGAGGAAAAATTGCTGGACCAAAGACTCATCATAAATGAGGTCACATGAATATTGTTTTCTGAATTTGAACTTTTCTTTTAAGGAAAATGGATTGAGGTAAATCTGTCATGGTGCTGTTTAAGGTTATATATAAGGGGGGACAACTGCTCACACTTTTACCCACAATTCAAACTGCAGGGGAGACATCAGGTTTAGTGCAAGTAAACACTTTAACCCACAGACTCATACACTGACATTTTGCCTCATAAGCACATGCTTCCAGACCATGACCACGAGAGAGATGTCATGATGTCATGACACAAGTGCATACATCAGGGAAAAATATCTAAAAATTTAGGGCACATGGTACAACATGCTGAGAGGCACATTTCTTTCAAAAATCTATTTTCAATGCTGTTCAAAACCATTCTTGTAAATGGTTTGTATGTTGGCACTGCCCCCTGGTGTCTGACAGAGCATGGTGCAGAAATATTAGATCACAACGCATGAACGTTTTAGGCTGAGGAGAACAAATAACTTTGCACATGAGTATATTATTTAATTTCATGTTGCAAAAACAAGATGGAAAATGAAAGCACAGCTCTTCTTTAACAATACAGTTATGTATTTGTTGCATTAACACAACTCCATTTTACAACCCAGTAAAAATAAAGGTTTGAGGAGATGGGCAGTAAGCACAATTGTGAAAGATGAGACGTGCTATCCTACCTCTGCATGCCACACGTCTAAATCTAATACAAACTAGACTTTGCATTGGCTTTAAGAAAAACATTTTTTTGTACTTCTTTCACTTCAAGTATTGAAAAGATACTTAGAACTGACCAGTGACTTTTCACTGACAGGGAAGAACATCACTGGGAAATAGGGTCACTCAGAATTTCTTTTAAACAATAGCCAAAATTTCGTATTCATTGATAATTATATCTGGTCATTTATAATACAGTTAAATACAAAGCTTGTCCCTTTTTATGTAACCCGTAACAACATCGAATCATATTTGAAAATAAAGTTAAGACACTCAAAATGAATTTTCTTTAACGATGTACGTTATTAAAATTTGATTATGGTTAATTCTATGGTTACCCCATATCAACTTTGCCAAAACAAACACACAAAACAAAAGTCATCAATACTTCAGTAATAGTGTTAAGTAATACATTTAAGTTTAAGCCGAAAACTTGAAAGTTCTTAAGCTTATTTTGCAAACAAAATTAAAGTACACATCCATAATTTTTTTAAAGATCTTTTCAAATGGGATTAGGGCCCAAGTCAGGCTCCTGCTGATCATCCATGTAGTAAGGATCTCCTTGATGGACTCTGTGATTGTGCACCCTCAGGTTCCCCCTATGGGCAAATCTCTTTCCACACTCTGTGCATGCAAAGGGCCTCTTCCCCATGTGAACATCCCGTTGGTGAGCTCTCAAGTTCCCACTTCGGGCAAAACGTTTACCACACTGAGCGCAGCCAAAAGGCCGCTCTCCTGTATGTGTGCGAGTGTGCACAGTAAGCTCAGAGGGAGTGAGGAAGCTCTTGTCACAAAACTGACAGGGATGCAGTCTGACTCCTGTGTGGCGTAACAGGTGTCTGCGCTGGTGGGAAGGGTAGGTAAAACACTTGGTACAGTACGGGCAGGTGTAAGGTCGTCCATTACCTCCACCAGGAGCTGCAGGGTGGCTGAGAGTGTTTGTGTGTCGTAGCGTGAGCGACTGTGAGTTGGACTGTGGTCGGAGAGGGTCTCTGTTGCCAAAAGTTGTGACCCGCCGAGTGTGATTGATGGGGCCTCTCCCACCCCTGTCGTCTCTGGGTCTCCATTGTGATTCACCAGAGGGGGCTTGTGGTTGAACCTGTCGAGCCCCCCTCTGCCCCACGGCCTGGCCTTGCACGGAGTTCTGAATGGTGTTCTGGTTCTCAGGCTCCTGGTCCAGGAAAGGGAAAGAACTATCATCATCTTCATTGCTAGTCTCGTCAGAACCAAAACCAGGCCGGAAGCAGGAGGCATCTGTTCCAGTGCTGCTGCTGGCTGGACCAGAGCAACTGGTGCCATCTGCCTGCAGGTTTTCCAGACTGGACACCCCACTTCGGGTGGTGTCCAACCCTGGCAACCACTCCCCTGGTTGAGCTAGGCTTGGATCAGGCCTGGGAGAGCAACGCCCACTCTGGGAGATAGAGAGAAAAGGGGTGGTGGCTTGATCCTGAAGGGGTCTGTGGTCTGCACTGCGACTGCCCTGATCCCAATGAGACACTGCAGAGGAATGAGTGGGAAAAGGACAACTGATGCACTTTCATCTCACCACTCAAATTAAAATACTCTTATAATTAAAACAATAATATCACCTTGATCTAGCACTAAAAGAGTAATTAATCAATAGTGAGAGAATGTAGTGACTTCTTACATTTGGCCTTGGCTTGTGTGGCTGACAGCGTATCAATCTGTCTCTGGTTCACAGCAGCAAGACTTCCCTCTGAGACCTGAACTGCAACGGACCCCAGGATAGGACGTGATCCAGCACGCTGCGGAAGATAAGTAAAACAGATTTACAAGACGCAGAAAATCCAACAGTAGGTCATGGTGCAGATGTCATTTTGTGCTGGCTGTTCAGAAATCACAAAAACATTATCACTTCAGTTTATTGGACAGCCAACTTTTGAATCATGGAGAGGCAGGATAGAGTCTGACCTCATGTTTTACTGCTCCATCCTGGCCTGTGACCTCCTCTTTCAACCCGCTGAGGCCCTGACTGAGTCCTTCGACTGGGTCTGAATGAGAAGACACATCCTTTCCCACATTCGGTCCTGTGGAAGAAAATTGTAGGTGGTCAGCGTATCAGTAAAGCATCTGGCACTATCTCAGGAGTAAAAGACATCAACAAAGGTTCTTCTTAATGCTAAATAGGGTTCATCCCCCTGCGCCCATGAAAGGAATAAAAAGGCAAAGATAAAAAGATGGATTGGTTTAAGAAACAGCCTAAGATACAAGATAATATTAGACTATCACCCTGTATTTCCACTTCAATGACTGACTTGAATATTACCTGATCCTGTCACGGTCTGCTGCCTCTGCCCCTCTCTGTCTCCTGATGACATCTCCCCTTCCTCGCTCCCTCCACTCTTGGCCTTCTGCCTCCTCTCCACTTTCTCCAGCTTGCCTCGGAGGATGGAGATTTCCTCTGTTTTCTGCGCTAGCTCCGCCTGCTGCTCACACAGGCTGCTCTCAAAGATCTTGGCGATCTCGCACACAGCGGCTGCCAGCAGTGAGTCCATGACGGTGGCCAGCTGAGCGTGGAAAGCACTCCTCACGGACTCCATTGTCCTTTGTTTCAGTGATGATGTTTTAATTTCAACGATCGACTGACACCGCTGTGTTCTTCTGTGGTTTGTCTCCAGAGGCAGCTGAGGGACGATGTGGCTACGACTGTACTCTCCCCTGCTCAGGCATCTATGAACTGCCATGAGATGATGCCATGCTAAGTAGCTACATTTCTAATAGCCGCCTATGGAAGTGATTTGCCTTTATAACACGATCTCTTTGTGGCTTAATATCTCTTGATAGTCAACCTGTGCGACGTTTTTAGCGAGCTCAAAAGCAGCTATGGTATCAAGGCAATATGGTTCCTGTAAGCTAACAGTACCTTTACATACAGTGATGACAAGCAGTGTTGTGAAATACAGACAGCAGTTTGCATAACAGGTGTACATAAAGTCAACTTCGAGCTAGCTATAGGAAAACAGGTTGTACACAAGCGATGCTGTCAGTGACGATGTTAGCTAGCTAGCGTTACCTACAGCTAAGGTGTAAACAAGGGAGCCAACGAAGCGTAGCCCGTCCTAGCCAACACTTAAGCTAACTGTGGAAAAGCAATACAAACAACCAAACACGCAAGTCGATAATATCTCTTGATAGTCGCTGACCAAACATATTCACTGGCTGACATTAAATCCATGAGTACACTTCAGTCACGTTCAAAGATGTGCGACCCGTTTTCTTACCAGCGAGCAGATTGGTTTCTGTGATGTGAGAATAGCTGCAAGTCTCGCGATAAGATAAGACCGTTGAGAGATTCCAGCACTGCAGAGAAAAAAAAAATCCCAAATACATGTGAAATGTTTTGACATTCAGATTAATCTCTTCCCTCGTTCATATTGCTTATTAAGTATGCAAGATAAAGTATAAATTATGGATTTTTATTTTAACAATGTTTCGAATTTGTCCAAAGCGACATACATCTGGGAGTAAATACAACAAGAGCAATGATCTAGTAAGTAGAAAACAACCTGGTTAAGTGCCAAAAAACAAGGTTAAATAGGGCCTGCTTACAGGCAGTGAGGAGGACATCTACTAACTAACTAAAAACACCACAGGAACACTTAAATTAAAGAAAATTGTAAAATAAAACATTTCAATCATAAAATATGTTTACATTGGTTCAGAACTCAAACATCAAATGAAATGATGTTAACAAATATAGGCAAAATTGCAAAGCTGGATCCAAAAGTCCAATTCCACCGGAGCTGTGATAGACAGAACATAAATAAATACAGATAACTCAACGTGTACATTCACTAATACAACAGGGTTTGGGGATTTGATGATATACCTTATACTGCATGATGACAGATTTTAAACAAGTAGAGATTTTGTACATTCTCATACATATCATCATATCATACATATCATTGCAGTCAATGCTGTAGTAAAAGAGCAGGTATAATATTGAATTTACATGACTTTGGCGTCATGTTGAAGTACATCAATGATTTAGCCAAAAATACACATTTCAATTTCGGTTTTGCTATAAGGTGTTCCATAATTTCTGGGATTCCCTCAAAGAATGTACAATATCACAATGTGCCACTATCCCAATCTTAAAATTATGTATTCTGCTGCCCCTTTTCCCCACCCCTTCACAAACAGATTTTTACATTAGCAAACATATTTGTAATATTAACAAATTGTCTGAAACTTTAACCCAGGTAATGATAATGTTCAAGAACAAGAGTCCTTGGTGGTGGACAGGAACCCTATGTACATAGAAAAATATTTGGACAAATGTTTTCAATGAAATATACATATTAAATTGGTATCAAAGTGACATCTTGCTGACTTGCCAATTACAGAAACTCTTAATGTCACCAGATTGGTTTTACAGTACTTCTTTAATATTTGACAGAGATTATAGAGGATGCCAATGTGATTAAAACAAAACAACAGCTTAACATAACCGTTGGCTGCACAACACATTCTAAACTTTTTAATGCAAAAACATTGGTCAAAAATGACCTGTGTTCATTTTGCATTCATCAATATTATGTGATACACAACTGAATGTTCTTTGTAATATATTATGTAACTGTCATCATCCAGAATTTCAAGAAAAAAATAATTATTTGTTTTTTATTATTATTATTATTGTTGTTGTTGTTGTTATTTCAGCACACTTTTTGTCAATAATGTCTATCAAGCTACTTTTTCAACATCCCTTTTAAAATTTTCTGGTGCCAAGCAACATCATCTGCCCTATATATGGGGTGACAGCGGGGTGACAGCGACTGTGTTGGAGAAAGGTAAAATTGTGACCTTGAAGGGAGTGGTACACAATAAAATCCTGTCGTTCTTCATTGCAAATATGTAAGCAAATAAAATGTTCCTATCAAATTCAATTTTGAGCCATGTTGTACATTTTGAGGTAATGATACAAAAATGTCTTATGAAAAAATATCTTTAAAATATGTTTTTGTGATGGTAAAATAAAAAGATGTAAAACAAAATCATTTGCCCGAGTCACTTCTGACCAATGCTGTGTATCACAAAAGAAAACAAACAAACAAATAAAAGAATGTTAAATGCAATGGAAATTCCACCATCAATCAGTAAGTTCAGAAATGACAAAATCCACTGTTACAATGTCCACAGACAGGTGATGCGAAGTGTATACTGGCTTAACTATGGCGCTCCATGGTTCCTAAAGCGCCCTTGAGTGAGAAAATCTTTTCAACAAACCTTGCAGAAACTCAGCCAGTCCCTGTGAGTTTTAGACACATGCCTATCATACCTTGTTTGTGAGTGGAATTTCTTCTCACACTTCCCACAATGGATAACAGGTTCACGGCACCTTCTCTTGCGTCCATACAACTATCCACAAGAGTGTGACTTTGAGGACTTTGCAGGCCATTCTTCTCCTGTGTGGGTGTAAAAGTGTTTAATCAACATGTATTTGCTTCTCATGTGCTTCTGACACAATAAGCAGATGAAGCGATTTGAGCGCTTTCTGCCCATAGTCTGCCACCTTGGACTCGGCTTTCTGGCTGCACTGCGTTCTCTCTGAATTTTGTTATGGTTGACTGCTTGACTTGTGTCTTTGCTGAGGGAGATCAAATTCTCTTCATTATCTTCGATCACCTCTAAAGGCTTGGTCCATGCAAGGTCTCCATTTGTCTCACTGGATTTCACTTGGTCTTTGTGCCGTCTCTTTATGTGCATTCTGAGAGACTGTTGAATGCGGAATTTCTTTGTGCACATGCTGCAAGAAAATGGCATTTCACCGGTGTGAATACGCATGTGCTCTTTCATCTTGAATAGTTGAAGAAAGGTCTTGTTGCAGTGGACACAGGAGTGCATTTTGGTGGATGATTTACTATAGGTGCTTGAGGAAGGTGTGCTTTCCTTCCGAATAATCATCCGTTTTTTGCTTGGTGAAACTGGCTTTTCTTCACAGGACCGAGGTTTTGGAGGGTCAGTGCACTGTGCTTCTTTTGCCAATGATTCCTTGAGTTTTGCACAAATTCGTTCATGAGACCTAACATAACTTGGAAAAGCGAACACTCTTCCACAACCTCGGCACCTCTTATGTGATCGCATATGCACATTTCGACCAAACCATGTATCAAATACCCTCTCACAAAACTTGCAGAAGTACCATTTTTCACCCTCATTTTCCACCGTCTCCTCTTCTGCAGACTTGGACGTAGTTGCTGACATTTTTCTTTTATCTCTTTTGTGGCTCAATGTATGTCCTTGCTCTTTTCCTTTTGAATTTCTCCCTCCTCTTCTAAGATCTGTTGGTCTGCCTGTTTCATTATTAAATTCATGTTTGATGTTTCGGAGAAATTTTGTGAAACATTGGGTTCCTTGTTCACGCACTGATGAACTTCTATCCTGAGCATGATGGTGCCTCTCCTTTAATAAGGAACCTATGAAAGAAACATTGCAAAAATTACACTGTGGCAAGATGTGGAAGATGACCACACAGTCTTTTATATAACAAAATTATTCAATTAGATGGACAGAGTAACAAGACATAAAATGATTTCTACAAACTTGAACTTGGAAAAATAGAGATATGAAGATGTGTCATTTAAAAAATACTGAGCCACATTTAAACCTATAAATATTGTTAATACTAGAATGTCTCATTTAAATGGTTGGATGACCCAAATAAAAATAAACTTCCCCTTACAACCTGAGCTCTTGTTTGATGTGCATTTTTTAAAATTCCTTTTACTATTTGGGCTTATTGGAACCTGATAAGTATAAAAGTATCAGCTTTGACGTGATGTAGTTTTGGAGAAAAATGATGTCCACATATGTAGACACTTGTTCTGAATTTCCATTAAACATAATAAAGTCACCTTTGTGTTAGAGCGCAAAACTCTTACACAAAGGAAAGGAAATTTTCTGGCAGCAGAGGCGTCAGAAAATTTGTATTGAAAACAGAAACATACTGTTAAATTAAAACCATAGATAAACTGTAAAAAAAACATGAGTTATCGTTATCATAATTCATATCTTTTACTGTAATTTTACAAGAAAGCTCGCTATAATTCCATGAAATCTTTTATTTTTTACATATATTAACGGTTAGAATAGAGTCATACCTCTAAAAAACAAATAATTACCCTTAAAAGACGACAAAGAAAAGCTCAAGTACAGATAATCACTAACTTTATTACAATGTAGATGTAGGACACACACACACATACATACATACATACATA
>JBBMOC010000026.1:541945-558147 GCA_037975185.1 Centropyge bicolor
TATATATATATATATATATATATATATATATATATATACAGTATATCTATTTCTAAAATTGCTACACAACATAAAATGAAAAAAAATGACAAACCAATCTAAAAAAAAAATTTTTTTCCCCTGTGGGAACAGCTTTTTGTACAATAAAATAATAAAAAAATAAAGAAAATAAAGAAACCTGTTCTCACACACACTACATACACAAAAGAAATATAAATATAAAGAAATATACCAGTCATGACATCGACAAAACATTGATATATTGTTCAGCCCTAATTTGAACATTTTAACATAAATATTATCAAACAACAAATATTATAAATCAACAAATTAATATCCCAATTAACAAACTGAACTTGAAATGGCTTGTGAAACACGTGATTATACTTGTGAACTACCCTCTCCATTCAAAGTCTGCAATATTTGTAATCAATGAAAGAACCTTGGGACTGATGGACCGCTGTTTCTTAGATCCTTTCTTCTCCACTTTGGTCCCCTTGTCTGAATTTATCTTGAAAAGGCATCTATTAAAAACAGACACACACTTGAATGTAGTGCTATAAATGATCCAGACATTAATTGACTTTACAGTTGAATGACAGCTTGACATCAAACAGCAATACTGATCTTGTATTAATTTTTTTCAGTTAAAGTTCAAGTTAAGTTATACATTATTGATCCCCGTGGGGGAATTTGTCATCTACCTTTAACACACCCTAATTATTAGGAGCAAAGGATTTACAATCCAAGACATAATTAAAGCATTATGAAGAAAGGAATGCCACACAAAATTGGTCTTCTCTCAATTAACTTGTTTTCATAATTGTCGGAAGCCAAAATTGTAATTGAAAATAGAATTTAATTAATTGTCCGACTTACCATTGACCATAAAGCACAGTGGCTTTGAGATGAGTAAAAATTACACTTCAAGTCTTACCTCTGCAAGAATTCCAGAGTTGCTCCCAGTTCTGCTGGATAACTGATGTTGAGGCAGTAGTATGCTGCAAACATCAGTACAAGGGCATTGCCAAAATTTGAAACACTGCCATTCACAATGTTCTGGTCCACAGCAATCATAAAGTTTCCAGCTGTCAGAGGAGAACTCCCTGAGGTAAATAACAGAAGAAAAAGTCAAATATTTAAAGTTAAAAGAATAGTCTTAACATGACTGTCAAACGCCTCACTGAGGAACAACTAATAATATTTCTGCCATTGTTTGGCTTACATGTTAACACAATAACAAGAAAACATTCATAGCTTAGCTTATTTTTCCACCCAATACGTTAAAAATAAACTTAAACTTTTCAAAATTGCACTTAATATTAGGCTTGCTGCAGCAGTCAGTGTTAGCAGTGCAACATTGTTTGGGCATACACTGATTACATTGCTTGCCCACGCCATCGTTTTGCTTTTTCCCACATACAAATAAAACTCATTTGGTTCATTTTCACATATCCGGACACAAATTATTTAAAAAAATAAATAAATAAAGAATAAAATAAACATTTGCAAAATACTAAGCATGTTTTCAATTCTTAGTGGGACAACAGACATTACAACTATAAAGTAAAATTGTCTGTTCTGTGACTGTCTGCAGCAGCAGCACAGTCTCAGCAAAGAGAAGCAGAGTGAGACAGCCATCCTCTCTCCTGCTCTCTGCTGTAATAACAAGTAGCTGTAAGTGAAACAGCAAAAAAGGGAAAAAATTGTAAAAAAATAAAATAAAATCTTACCACATACAACGATGCATGGTGTGCTTGGAAGTTGCTCAACTTCAGATGGCAGACACGTTTCATCAACCATCAGGATCATCTTGCCCTGATCTTCATTGAAATGCTTCAAAAGCAGCATCAGACATCCAGGAAGAGCAGTATCTAGATGCTTTGCTTTGGCAATTTCCATACCTGCGAGGATGTCCTCCATTTTGCTCTTGTTTTCACAGGACATGAGGTATGAAACAACTCTTCCACATTTACTTGACACAGCTTCTCTGTCAACATCCATACCTGTGAGTTGTTTGAAGTGAGCCATCATGCCACACATCTCAAACAGATATGGCCACTCTCTTGCCAGTACAGGGGTTTCCATTCCACTTATTATGTCATTTCTCTGAGTGCAGAAAGTTGCCATCATTTTCTGGTTGATACTTTTGGTGTCCTTGCTTCCATTTTTGTGCATGTTCTTTAATTCCTCTTGTGTGCGTTTCTGAGTAGCCACGGTTTCACCTGGTGGCAGCCGCTTTGGTTGCCAATTTATACAGCCATAGGTATCCAGTCTCATTGTCTTTGAATGCAGGTCTTCTCCCTTACTTGTGCTGGATGCTTGTCTTTTCAGGCTAAGCGAAGTTTTCCCCCTGTTCACATTGTCAACCCTGCTCTGCAGCTGTTTGGTAAGAGAGTCATAACCGCTACCTACAACTTGATCTTCAATAGCATCTCTGAATGACAGGGGATAAGTTGAAACAATCTTCCTGGCAATCTCACTAAGATGTTTCTTCCCTGGTGTAGGGCAGATGATTAGTATCTCGCCTACCATCAGGCGAATCACTTCACGTCTTTCACGTCCCGTCGGCCGCTCTTTGTTTTCAAGTTTTCTAGTAATCTCTGATGGTATTTTATACCAAGGGATCTCAAAATGGAAGTGCCAGTTGTTGTCCGCTGGAGTTGACGAAGTAGTTGATGGAGTTGAGGTTGACTGGCTAGACAGTGCAGAGCTGGAATTGTCTGCAAAACATTCACCTAGAGAGGGCACACAAAAGTATTTACAAATATTGATTCAATATATTTTTGCATTCACTGCTGGCCCTAAGTATAATTTCAAAAATAATTTTTCCATAACACAGAACACTGATGGAGCTTGGCTATACCAGATGTATCTCTTATCATGCAACTCATAAACCTATTGTTTTGAAAAACTCTATTTAACCTTGTGACAGAGATCACAAGAGCTCACATTGAAAATGGACCCTTTGTGAATAGCCCCTCCTCTACGTGCACTCTGAATCAAAACATGATTATCATATCGATCAATACTTAGTCGGATGACTACAGTTATAAACTTTAAAAAAACAAAACAAACAAAAAAACATTGATAAAAATTGTCAAAAATCCCTCAAATACGAAACTTAAGAAAATTAAGAAACCAAGGCCTTCAGAAACATTCATTTGACATTTATCATGATATTTATCGTTATTGACTGATAGAAGCACTTTTATCACAACATTTTTGGCTATATCGTCCAGCCCTACAACTTATGCAAAGCATTGTTTTTAATAAATCAGAGCAATTACGTAAACAAAAATACAATAATTTATTTCCTGATCTTTTGAGTTGTGAGTATTTATGCAAATAAGCACAACAGAAGACAGTAAAAAAAAAGTAGAAGGACACCATTTAGTATATTGGACGGTTTACACTGACTTGACCTGAGACAACTGGAATTATTTTTTGGGAAGATAGAATAATTAGATAGAATAAATAGTCTGAAACCTTGTGAGACCCCAAATTATCTCCAGCGATGCAATAAACCGTTGCCTTAACAACATGCCCATATATCCCAAGCAGATTTGTCTCCAGTTCCTTGATATCCGACAGCATTGTGGAGAACACTTCATTGTCAAAGTATTTTAAAATCCACCTCTCTACACAAAAGCAAAAGCTGTAAAATTTCAACAAAGGAACAAAAAAGAGTTCAAAGTTGGCCAGTGTAAAATAAACCCCAAGTATCTTGTATTTGTTTTTTGCTGACCCAAGAGGATTAACAATCTCAAAGGCATCTTGATACAGTATGAGTTTTAGTTTTATACCTGACTCCAGTGCATTAGACTTGTATACAGAGCTATCTCTCACATCATTTAGATTCTAAATGACTTGGTACACTCTTGCCAGACAATTGGGTCTTTCAGCAAAGCCTCTAAAGTCTCCTATATGTGGATATACTGAGCAAATTCCTTCCGAATTTCATCAGAACCTAAACTAATAGCTTGAGGATGCACGTAAGAGAAGTTTTTCTGAAAATATTGCCTTCTCAAATAGCCAGTAGCGAGTGAAGGTAGTGTCATTTAAACCTATCTTTGATTTCTGACTGTCAAGTTGGTATTGGCTTGCAGGGCATCTTTAAATTGATCTTTTGTGTACTGGTGACATAAACAATTTAAAGTGTCTACTTCTTCCACCATCATCTGAATAGTTGAGGAAGGTATAAGGTACTAACCCTACATTTTCACGTAAAACATAGACAAATTTCTCATATACAACCCTTTCATATCAGCTGGATCCAGGGAATCCTCAGGCTCGTCATGTACAATGCTTACATCTGACTGATGTTGAGGGACATCTAAAGACTGGCTGGGCACAGAATGAACAAAATGCAAAGCAGAGACTTGCACAGATGTAGCGTTTTTATGTTTTCTAAAAATGTGTGAAGTAAAAGTGGACCTGAGTGAGTAGGCTTTGCCACAACCTTTAAATGGGCAGTGTACTTCTTTCTTTGAAACATGAGACTACAAATGATCTAGTAGGTCTTTCAGATTGACACATTGTCTCTTGCAATGAGGATTTTCACATTTTGGTAAACCCTGTACGGTTTCACACTGCGGCACGGATGACTGTCTATGGTGGCGATAAACGTGACTTTTAAAAAAATTATATTTTATAAACTTTGATTTGCACCCAACTATACAACTGATATATTGACAGTGTGCTTCACTTTTGTGTAATTCTTGATGATTTACATCCCCTTTCACTGTTTTCAGAGCAATGCCAAATGTAGGACATGTGAAAGCTTTTTAAAAGTTGCCATACTGCAAACATTCTTACTGAAGGGTAACGCTTGAGTTTGAGGACTTGTAGCTGCTGTCAATTCCTGGAGTTGCTGGTAGCTAATGTTCCAAGTCCTGGTCCCGCAGCTGAGGGGGGGGAAAAAAAGTTTGTACATGCTTACATGTAAAAATTACATCATCAACTCAGCACCATAGCTTTAACTTTGACTATGTGCGATCAGCAATTATAATGCCCATAATTCTATAAATTATGGGAGAAAAATTCAAGTTACCAAAAGTTCTGATTGCCGCCCTACTTAAAAAACTTCAAATATGCTTTCATTCTGAAATCAATAGCGTTTCAGAGCCTCTGTACAGCGCTGTTCCGAAACGTGAGTTAACCTCAGTGTCATTAAGTTTAGTGTAAAAATGTCCCCTTTAATGGCACAAAAATGCCTGACATTACAGTTAAAAGCTCCAGCTAAATTATATGGACGTCAAAGTTTAGCTAAAACTTAGCTGCTAACGTTACCTAGCATAATGTTAATGCTACTTGCTTTTGTTTCCTCGTCAATCAAAATGTACACCCCTAGCTAGATGTTAGATGTTTGTAATGTTTTTGGGATTAAGTTGCATGTTTTGAATCCTTTAAAAAAAAATTCCAAAACAGTTCTAACTTTACCTCTCAAACGCTGTGTCCTCTTCTCGAAGGACATGGCTGAAAAAGCAGGGATGCGGGACAATCTTGTTCTTGTAGCGTACTTCCTGCATGTGCGTGCATTCGGCGGGAGCAACTCTAATTGGCTGCAAATTGATTACCATCTGTCTGTAACGTATTTCCAGCCATGGTCATGGCTCCAGCTTCAATCACTGATGCTAGAATCTTCATTTTAAGGGGGTGATGACACAGTGTGCAGCAGTGAGTTTCAAAATAGGACAGATTCAACCCTCTACCCGTTATATATATAGAATTTTAGACTGAATTTTTTTTTTCATTTCTTCTGTCTAAATCTGAATTCTCTGAAATGCCTTTGGAGATGGTTCATGGCAGAGAAATGAACATTCAATTCACTGGTGGACATTCCTGCAGTTAGCACGCCAATTGCACGATTCCTCAAAACTTGCAACATCTGTGGCATTCTGCTGTGTGATAAAACTGCACATTTTAGAGTGGCCTTTCATTGTGGCCAGCCGAAGGCACACATCTGCAACATTAATGCTGTCTAATCAGCATCTTGATATGCCACACCTGTGAGGTGGATGGATTATCTCGGCAACAGAGAAGTGCTCATTAACATAGATTTAGACAGATTTGTAAACAATACTTGAGAAAAATAGTTCTTTTGTGTACATAGAAAAAGTCTTAGATCTTTGAGTTCAGCTCATGAAAAGCTGAAGAGCCAGAACAAAGGTGTTGCGTTTATATTTTTGTTCAGTGTAGTTGTATCCCCTCATCCCGCCCTGAGAAGTTTCCATTAGAACATCTTTCTAGTGAAGAAATAGTCCTTATAAATACTCCTCACAACGTGTTGTGTGGATTCCACTGCTGTGAACAATACAAGCTAAATTCTATTTTTGGAGTAATCTCAAAAATGGACGTCTTAAAATCTGGACAACTAAAATCAAAACTATGTATGGTTAAGTACGTTTAAAACGTTCTATGTATGTCTGTAAACCTAACCTTTGAATTTGAAAACATGCTTTGGAAATCCTAGATAGCTATCTGTGAATGCAAATGTGTAAATGAGTAAATGTTAATGTGGATATGAGAAGGCACTCAAAGTCCTCATTCAGACAATACTAAATATCAATTATGAAAAAAAAAAAAAAAGCTGGAAGAATTACTTAAGAAACAAACCTCTCCTGGATCTCTTCACACTCCTTTTTGGCTGGTGGGACTCAATGTCAGGCTTAACCACCTAAAATACAAATTTATTGGTTATATCTTCAATGATTAAAAATGCAAAGTACTATGAAAATGCGCATATAAAGCTGTGTCTGCATAAGCAGCAATTAATGAGATGAACTCTCTGGATACTCTGAGAATTTTGCCTAAATGTGAAGAAGTGGCTATAGCAGTTCTCTGTAACACAGAACAGGTGAGAATAAAAAAATGAAAAATGACACGAAAATGTGTCAGTCAATACATTGCAGTCAGTGCTTCAACATTTGCAGCGAACCTTTATACCAGAGGCTCTGTCGGCCAATGTGTCAGACAAATTACAATTTCTTTGAAGCACAAACCTGTTTAACCAACATTACATATCCAGCTCCACCAAGGCAAGGTTGTGTTATTCAGGACTCATTGACTGGCTTTCAATTCCGGAAGACATTAACAACGATCTGATCATGGACACTTAACAACACCACCAAAGTGTGTCAATCAGGTTGTCATCAACGGTTTACTCTGCTGGGTAATGATGGTAAATTGTATTGCTACCACATCCAGATTTTCTCCTTCACTTACATACCTCCTCCTTGACTGGACTGTGCCGCAGAGGACTGTGTAGTGAGCGTAGTCTTACACTGGGACACTCGCTGTTGTCTTGTTTGGTCATAGTCTCGTAACCCAGGGGAGCACACCAGTCATCAGGTACTGCGCAAACCCATAAACAAAGACACGCATATAAAGGTCCATATGTAAGCCAAGTAATACTGTGATTCACTTTAATGCAATGTTATATTAAGCAATTTACACATACATAGTCAAAGTTTAATTCAATTCAATTTTATTATAGCGCCAAATCACAACACAAGTCATCTCAATGCACTATAAGTCAAGTTTAAGCTAAGGTTTCCTTTTTGCTACACTACAATGATTCAGTGTTGTAAAAAAAAATTAAACATGAAACTCTCTTAAAGGGGAGTAGATACTAAAATGGTGTTAAACACCCTGTTACTGAGAGTGTTGTATCGCTCTCCGAAGAAGACTACATTTAATCATAAAATGTATGAATTTCATAATAAAGTAGAAATCTTTATCAAGATATTCACCTCATTTAAAGACCATACCTTCAAAATCAAACTCAGGAACATTAGAAGCTTCTGCAGAGACATTCAGAACATCTTCGGGCTCTCTTTGCGATTCATTCATTTGCGTTTTATTCATCTCTGCTCCTCTGTCATCTCCACACTCATTGTCTATCAGCTTGGCCTCTGTGCTCTGCAACTTTATTTTAAGTTGAGCAATCTCTTCTGTTTTCTGCGCCAGCTCCATCTGATGGTCATGTAGACTGCTCGCAAAGATCTTCATTATTTCAGACACAGCAGTCCTCAGGACTGAGTCCATGGTTGTATTGAGCTGGGCCCTGATGTCTCCTGTCAGACAGTCCAACATCTTAGGAGATAGCTGGCAGCGGCTTACAGATGTTCTTGATCAGAAAGACTTGTATGACGTGGACTGGTAATTTACTGATATCACTTTTCCCCCTATAAGGAGAGATAAAAGAGCAGGATAGGGTCAGCTACAAATAGCACCATCGAGGGCTACTAGGTATTCTTTAAACAGGTTACATTAGTAGGGTGCATGTGTTAGCCTGATTCTTTTGTTGGAAGCTCCAAGAACAAACCGGAGAAGTCTTCAGTTCACGGATATAAATTTTACTTAGGTCCCAGGTAAACTATAGAAGCGCTGGGCTTGGAGTGACAGAGCTCCCGCAGGACCTCGGACACTAAGTTCAAATTTGTACATTTAGCTAAACCAAACATGAGCTTACCTGTCAACGCTGGTTCAATGTTAATAATAAAACCCAAATGTTTAACCGATCAATTTTTCTCGATCACTTATCTTTCTGAACCACTTTATCGCTGACTAAAAGAGAACACAGATTTTTTTTAACAAACAGTTCAACGAACGATAAACCCATTAATCCACATCTGTCTTTTTGGCTAACTACAACAGCATCGTAGCTTCTCTGACCGCCATTGTTACTCATCATACGTAGGGAAGAGGGGACGTCGCTTGTGCGTCACACGTCACCGCGCGTTCGTTTGACGTGTCGCTCAGTATTTTTAAAACAACAAGAACTCAAATACAATAAAGCGTGATTGTACAAATAGTCGTATATGTGCACACGAGCTGGGTCTGTGACTGTGTGTGAACTGTATTTCTGTCGGCTCGTAATGCGATTTAACTGGAGGTTTAATATGAAAGTGGGGATTGGCGAAGAAACATAAAACATATTAGGGACAAATATGTATTTATGTATGTGGAGATTGATTGTAGTCAAAACATATTATCAACTCTGTGGAAAGAGGTCAAATATAATTCTTATCAAACCCAACCATCAGCAGCTAAAATGCAAATGAAGCAATTTTATTATCTGTACACAGTTTTGTGTCTATATTTGTCAGAATAGTGACATTTCCAACAAAGTGGTAGATTTTAGACATATTTTTCTGATCACCAGTTTACCACAGTGTAATAGGTTGGAGAACAGACTAACTTTTTGAAAAAGTAAACAAAAAAGCTGTGTAAAAAAAAAAAAAAAAGAAAAGAAAAAGAAAAAAAAGGATGTTTTCTTGAATTACTTTCACATTAACTAGTTACAGGGCAGTTTTTTTAAATCAAGAATAATTCACTGTTTATGACTTCCTAAATCAGAGTTCATGAGCATTGGAAAGCAACAATGTGTGTCCTGCTGTGAACTATTTGTTGCACAGAATAATCTAGGATCACCCAGGTTTACAAATTGTTTGCATAACTGAAGTCTCAGAACAGCTTGAAACCTCCGAACAGATCAGTCTACTCAGTTGCTGGGATTTATCTCATATATGTCACAAATTAAAATAAGTGATTACTTATGATAAATCCGGGATTCACTCTGTACTTTTCAATGAAATTGAGAAGTTATGTTCTGTCTATAGCTTCTGAATTGAAGCTAAAAAGAACTGAAAAGAATTCTGCCCTTACCTCAGATAGCAAGAAATGCAGTAATGCAAATAAATCTGAGTATCAAAATTAAGAACTCCCACTGTGTCAATATTGACTAGGCAAACAGCACATCGACGCATACTGGACTCTTTGAAGTCAAACAAAGGTTGATTGGCACCTAGCTGGGACAAACAGTTTCAAGTGCAGTAAAAAAAAATCCAGATCTTTCACTTAGGCTTCACTATGAATCTTTCCTTAAACTCAGTGGTTAAGTGCATCACTCCCCTGGC
Organism: Centropyge bicolor; assembly: GCA_037975185.1. Classification (NCBI taxonomy): domain Eukaryota; kingdom Metazoa; phylum Chordata; class Actinopteri; family Pomacanthidae; genus Centropyge; species Centropyge bicolor. The sequence continues at coordinate 551,869 of JBBMOC010000026.1, forward strand.
TTTCATCCTCTCAGTACTGTCAATTTCAAACTGCTTGAAAAATTGTCATATTTCCCCTATAAAACAAAAAATGGGCTAATTTTCAATTCTGTGGACAAAGTAGGCTTTTCCTTTTAGGGATATTTAGTCATTTTTGTCATAGATGTTTAGTCATTAGAGGAAGCCATTTTAATGTGTAAATAATAAAATGAATGATGGCTGAATTCCATTTAACTACTTCTTGGTAATGTGAATGCTGACTCACTGTCATGGTTTACTGGAACATTCGAATGGAATGAAGCCAGTTATTAGTAGATGTATTTTTAAAGGATTGAATCTACTTTTTGTATGTCATGTAGTGTGTCTTTCATGCCAAGATCAGAGAAAACAGAGACAAATTTATGGTCTACAGGATTTGCTTTATTACATTGAAATAGAAAAAGACCAGTGCAAAGCTCAAGGGTCCAGTGAAGTGCTTTTAAGAGGACAAGATTGAAATATACGGTCTATTAGCCAGTGAATTCCTATGTGTCTTTGCCTACATTTTGTCAGATATAATTGTGTTTGTACATGTAGGAAAATACTGGAATGATCGTCCATTTAAGAGTGTTGAGCTCCATCTCAGTGTATATACTAGTGCATATGCATATCTGTAAATAAGCCCTGTGTAAATTTGTAAATTGTAATTTTGAAAATACTTTTCTTAGCCTGTGGTTGCTGAATGTTAAATTACTTTTTTAATACTTTTTAAGCCTTCTGTTTATACTGTTTATTACTTTTCAACTACTGACTATCCACTTGCTGCTAGGCTATCTAAATTTCCCTACTGTGGGACAAATAAAGGTAAAGCTTATCTTATCTCATTAGCCAGCAAATTCCTATGTGTCTTTGCCTACATTTTGTCAGATTTAATTGTGTTTGTACGTGTAGGAAAACACTGGAATGATCTTCCATTTCAGAGTGTCGAGCATCATCTCAGCCAAAGGTTGTGTTGTTGTGGCCCACATTGGCTGCGTCCATGTTGATAAAGTTAATATAAAGCCTGAAATAGACACAAAGAGAAATTAATTAGATTAATGAGACTGGACATTAACAGTGAGCAAAGTACACAGGTATCTCAGTCTATGTGTTTCTGTCACTATATTACCTTTACTTATCAAAGTATGTGCATACTGGTTGCTGTGTGTTTGCTACCTGTCAGCGGAGATGTCCAGGTGTTTTTTGAGCAGTCCACAAAGGAGTTTAGAGTATTGCTTGTTTTCAGCAGGGCTGATCTTGCCAATAGAGTACATGTAGCAGAGCGCACAGGGGTCTCCCTTTCCTCCAAATGTCATCATTTGGTCAGCATTGATGTGCACAGCAATGTACTGGGATGTGCAAGACAGAGACACAAAACTGCTGTCAGTCCACACTGGGTGAATCAGTTGTGACTGGAGTTAGGCTGACTGAACCTAAATGCAACATTGCAGTTTCAGCATTATAAAGGCATGCACATATTAAATATAGACTACAATGAAGGTTGTAAGGAGGATATTTGAAATAGGGAAGTCATAAATCTAAATTCTTCCACTGTAATTCCACCCTTTCTCACATTTATATACCTGTAAAAATTGAAAAATGATTTTTTTTTTTTTTTGTCATTATGCTCATCAATTTGCCAATTTAACTTACAGTATAAATTCCTGACATAATTGTTGTGTGAATGCTGTTTATTTTATTCTGGTGGGGAAATACTGAATCCCTTTCATATATTTTAATCTATCTTGACATGGTTAGCCTAAAATAAATAAAATTTAAATACATTTAGTCTGGAAAATATTCAAATCAGCCTTCAAAACCCACCATGCAATTACAGACAGGTGCTTGTTAAAATCCTCATGCTCACAGTTGGTAGCGACAACTGACTGGAAACTCATTTTAAATGCGGTGTGCAATCAAGTTTCCTTTTTAATGAATATTTATGTACGTGCTAGTTATTACCTATTAATGTTTTGAAGTGACTCAAATGATACAAACTCAATTTGAATGGGAAAAAAATCAGGATTAGTCTGTGGAACATTTTAGAGCAAAGTTTTAAACCAGTTTTAATCATACGGTCTATGGTTTTGACTTGTGAACTGGTGCATCTGATTAATCCTCCACCTATGTGAACTCCACGAAGTCTGTTTGTTTAATTGCACAATGACTTTGCATTATTCAGCTTATCTATAATTTTAGCTGCAGGTAAATAGAAATCATTCGCATGGCAGAAAGCAGATAAGTTAAATCAATCATGCATGTCATTCATAAAAATAAAGAATTAAGCAGAATTAGCTTCATGGTGAAAATCAGGTTAGCAGAGATGTCGTTGGGATGAACTTGCCCCCGGCCTACCCCTGCAGGTTTGCCCATAGCTTTAGCCAGCTCCTCGGTGGCCTCGGACAGCAGAGTAGGCGGCACGTCGCTTTTAGCCACGTTAGTGTTCAGGGCGAAGATCGGCATTATTGCTGCTTTTTGGTGCTCCCTTTCTCCCCTTCCCTGGTTTCAGATACCGCGATTCTGCCCACAAGCGGAAGATAAACGAAATGTGTATGGTATCTTCCTCCGCCTCCTTCGTCTTCTTCGTGATTCGCGGCGGTTAGCATCCAGCTATGCGGCTCAATACTGCCACCTTTTGCTGCGGAGTGTAAACAGACTTAAATCGAAAACAAAATAAACATACACCCACACACATTAAACTAGATTTTATCCTCCATGATTCACACCATAGTCCTACTATAATCTGTCCATGTCAACCACCCAAGTATTTTATTCCTCTTTATTTCTCCATGATATCATATAAAGCACCTGTAAGCTTAAGAAAGCTAACAGTGTCTGACCTGTGCTCTCTCTCCAATGGTCAGAAATTAAAATTCAATTTACAAGTTCTGAGGATGAATCTGTGCATATCAACACCTTATCTTGTCTAGTTTTTTCCCCCCACCCATCTCAGTGCAACCAACACTGCCAGCATCTCCACTGTATACACCCCTAACTCAATGTATACTCCTCTATTTATTCTAATTCCTTTTGCTGGTATTGCCACCCCAAATCCTGCCACTCCCACTCTGTGATCTTAGCAGCACCCATATCTCTGTAAAACCACTATACTCTCTCATTACATGATAATTGAATGCACTTACCAGATTAGTTTTATCTTTATCTTTCCTTTTAACCTCTAGCAAATGGCAATCTATATCAGGCCACACAAGCATTACTGGAGCCACCACTGGATAAACTACCAAAGGGCTTATCCTAAGATCAAACACTCAAAACTGTTTTGCAGTGTGATACCATACCTGATCAAAGTCATCCCTCTCATTCCTCCCAGCACTCTTGCAACACTCCTTTTATGGGGTGAGAATAATTGTGTCCCTGCAGAATAACCCAGTAGTTTGCCATCAGTTGCATCCTTTTTCATCCCGACTCCCATACCCGTATGACAGGTACTGGTGATGTTTTAAAAACCCAACTGTACACTCTCAGTGCCTGCAACTGAATCAAATCTAAACTCCTGGCTTTGGATCCATATGCAACACTGCTGCAATCCAACACAGGTCTTATGAAGGCCACATACATTTCATATTTAAACAGTGAGCAACTTACTCCCCATTCCCTACTTGTCAAGCATTTCATCACATTTATTACTTTTTTTTTTTGCATTGTCTTCTATTTTCCTGATATGGTCTGCCCATGTTAACTATGAATCAAAATAATTCACATAATGTTTTGATGTTGCAACCCTTCTTTATTCACATAGACCCTTTGCTTCATCCCTTGCTCACTTATTTTCCTGGTGAAAAAAGACTGTTTGAGTTTTTTCCAATGTGAACCTACACCCCTAATCATCATCATCATCATAACCCCACTCCACATAATCATCATCATCATCATCATCATCATCATCATCATCATTGTCACTTCTCTTCCTCTCTGGAGGAGCAGTCATCTGGCAAAAATGACCACAGCGCCTCCATCCATCCTGGGAGACACTTTTGTAGCCTAAATAAAACGCCAACAAGTTTAAGTATTTTTATATTAATATTTTCTTTCTTTAAAATAATAATCACCACCGCTGTTAAGATCACATTAAGTACAAAGTGATGTATAAAAATCCTTAGCTTTGTTATTTTTTTCCTGGGTGCGGCTGCTCTTGAGTGTCGGGTAATTACGGTACTGGGCATGCGCAGTGTTCTCAAGCATCATTAAGCAGAGCTAAAGGAGGCGAGCAGGGAAACAGTAGCAGGGAGAGAGAGGGCAGAAGTTGGATGGCGCTTTCTTTTGTCGCCGTGTCTCTGTGCTTATCAACACCGAGCAAGCTCGCCATCCACAATCCGTGAAATCATACCGTCGTTTCACGTCTAACTCACTCCTCCGGATTTCATCTAACAAACGGTGCGTATACAAAGCTAAATTAGCCAGGCTGCTAGCTCGACCACTTTCTACCGTTTCAGAGAGGCTGCTGCTCTTCTTCTACTTTAATTATTGTCTGTCGATCAGTGTTATAACTTAGTACAACAAGCTGACATGACTCAGGTTGTGTAGTTGGTGGTTAATTACAATATCGCTGTTGTACTCTTTGCAGTGTTGTCTTTAAATGGTAACAGATATGGAATAAACCTGATGTTACTGTGTGGATCCTTGTTACACTTTACTGTAGATTTTATACAGATTGTGTAGCTTCTTTCTAGTAGCGACATACATAAAGTTAATTTTTCTTAGCATTAGCGATGTGGAGAAGGCTGGATATAAACAGTGGCTGCAGCTCCGCATTGGATTATGTGTGAAAGTTTAGCGATATCAATGGCAAATCTGATCTGATCCCATGGTGATGACATGTTGGCTTGATAACATCAAACTGTTCCTGAACCACCATCAGGTCCGCAACGATGATGGAGGAGTCGGTGTCCACGTTTGAGACCCATCTGACGGCCGTCATGGACAGTCTGATCCGAGCCTCCGTCTGTGAGATCACCAAACTCTTTCAGGAGACAGTGAACGACTACCTGGTGGAGCTGTCCCTCAACAGGAGGGAGAACGAGGCTCTCAAGCTGCGGCTGAGACTCACCGAGAACAAGCTGAGAACCGAGCGCAAGTACGGGATGGGCTGGGCTGCCAACCGCCGCAACGCCGGGCTGGCGGCGGCGGAGGAAGGAGGTGGAGGGCGGCAGAAACGAAAAGTTGAGCTGGCCCGTGAGTATTCCTTCTGGCTTGATGGCCTTTCCTCCAAAACAAGGAAGCTTACATCACCTTTACCTTTCTATTATGTATGCAGCTGCCTTTGATTAAATGGCACCTTGCAGGAACATCTTAGATATTTCTGTGTGATTGTGTGTTTTAATGTGAGAAACAGGGATCTTGCTATGCAGTCAGGGCTTATGTGAAGACGCACTTGTTTTGTTGGAAACCATCTGGCAAGAGCTGATCTCTCCCTCCCTCCTTCCTCCCTCGCTCCCTCCTCCCTTCCTCCTCCGCCTCCTCTTCATGTTCTCTCCCTCTGTCCTTCACCTCCCCCTCTCCTCTCTCTCTCCGCTGCATTCTGTCCCTCCCACTCCTCTGTGCTCTTGCACACTCTCTCCCTCCCTCCCTTCCTGCCTTGCTCCTCTCCCTCCCCCCACCTCCTTCACTTCTCTCTGTCTCTCTCCAACTCTGCCTCCTCCCCTCCCCTTCCCGCTCCTCTCTCCTTCACGCCCTCGCCTCCTTCGTCTCTCCCTGCCCCCACCTCCTCCTGCTCTGCTCTCTCCTTCATCACGTTGCACACACACTCCCCCTCCTCCTGCCCTCCACCGCCTCCTCCACTCCACTCCTCTCCCGCTCCTCTTCACCGCCATCATAATTACACACTTCCTCTCCACTTCCACTCTTTCCCTCTCCTCTTTTCACATTTTCATCCTCCTCTTTCTCCTTCAACATGTCCTCCCTCTCCCCACCAACTCCACTTCTCCCTCTCTTCCCTGCCTCTCTTGCTTTTCTCCTCCCTTTCACGTGTTTTTCTCTCCTTCCCGCTCTCTTGTCTGTCCTTCTACGCCCCCTCTCTCCTCACTCGTTCATCATGCTCACTCCTCCTCCCCTTCTCCTTTTCCTGTCTCCCTCCCCCCCCAATCTCCCCTCTACTCCTGTTCCCGTCTGTCTCCTCTACCCCTCCTCCTCATCTCCCACTTCTCCACCCTCTTCTCCTTCATCTCTCTCTCTCTCTCTCTCTCTCTCTCTCCTGACCTCCCAATCATCTCCTCCCACTTATCCCTCTCCCCCTCATTTTTCATTCTCTCTTCTTCCTGTATC